>PVIR01036341.1:0-15882 GCA_004026965.1 Petromus typicus
TCTGTGGGTCTTGTTGGAAATAACATTAAAGATCTGACATTTAGATATTAAGCTCCTTCACTGATTGATTGATTGACTTGTACATATCAATCAGAAGTGTCTCATGTTTTTTCGAAAAGGACTCTTCTTAGGATTATTCCTATATATTACCAGATTTTATTGTAATAATTAGTGTGTTTTATTTGTAGTTCCTATATAAATTCGGACATATACTTAGTAAAGAAGTTCTTTTATTTTGTATGACTTTTGTTTTTTGGATTCCTTACAGGAGTCTATTTTGAATTACACATTTTTAATTGATTTGTTTTAATCTCAGGTGTGAAAAATAAGAGTATGTTTACATAATTTCAGGGTTTCTTTTCTTCTTTCTTCTTTTTTTATTCCTTGTTTTTTTCTTCTTTGAATACTTCATCTCCAATGAAATACAGGTTAGTAGCAATGATAATGGTGATCTTAATTTTATTCTTACTGCATTTGATAGACATGATTCTAAAATTACAGCCTCAAAGGTGAAATATTGTGTAGGGCTTTGGTTCTTTTTAGTTAAGTGAAAGATTTTTCCTGTGATCTTAGATTGTTGATAAAAATGTTAGTGATAACTAAACTTGAATTTTGGCTTAGTTCTTTGATATTAAAACTTTGTGTAACCCCACAGCTAAACTGTCCATAAGTGTGTTTTGCCTGCTTATTAGAGTACATTATCCTCAGAATAAAGTAATCTTAGAATAAAATGGTGCTGCAAGGATCTAGAACCTTTACTCAATATTTGAAAAGACAAAAAGGGGGGTTATATTCATGTTTCTTATTTTCTGTATTTTGCCTCTAATATAAGATGATGTTTCAGACATAAAGCTGTCACAGTAGTGTGGAGGTACAAAGCAAGGATAATGACAGAGTTTGTTGTTTAAAATATCATTGTTCTTGCCTAATATCACCTATAGTCACATGGGTTTTAGAAAACTAATTTTCTACTCATTCACTTATGAGAAAGGCTCTTGTTAAAAGGTTTTTATTTATCCATAAGGAGCAGAAAAAACAATGTAGCATTTTTGTTTTTCCTCTGCTCCTGTGTTTAACATCATTTAACTATAGGCTCAGGCCTTCTACTCACTCCAAACAGTCCTAAAAGGAAGAACTGGTTTTGATGTGACTATCATGCTATCTCATGTAACTTCTATTCCATCTGTTATTTTCTGAATATATTTTTGTAATTTGGGGTGGTCTTTTTCAGATTTTTAACATAATATACACATATACCCTCAGGCATTCTTTTTCTTATTGGTAAATAGTTAATTAAGATATTATGATTTATTAAGATATCTTATAATTAAGATATTATAGATTTTCTATATTTATTACTGTTATTTATTTCTAATTTAATTCTATTTGTTCAGATGATAGGTTCCACGCTATTTCCATCCTCTTCAATTCATTAAGACATTTTATGACTCCATGAATCATCTATTTTGATGAATGTAATGAAAACAGTGTATATTTTTAGAAGTATTTTTAAAAATCCAATTAGATAAAAGTAATAATATTATCTCACATTCACTTCTTTACTGAATTTTTAAGGACTGCATCATCTTATAGTATAACTCACCCCTGATGATGATACTATTAAAAAAAGTAAACAGAAGGCTATGGGGGGGCAGTTATATGTCAACAATTAACTGTTGCAGCCTAGATGTTACATACACTGCTTCTGTTTTTAATCTGTTGGTCAGTATAAGTCCCACGATCCTAAACTGAGGGAGAACAGAGGCTTATATACACTAGAAACCTTTAATTTAATGGTCAGAGAGAAGAGCATGCTAGGTTAATATGCACAGCATGGAGACTACCATGTTCACTAAAATCCAGGAAGACTAAACTATATAATTGGTAGATATTAGAAGATTTTGATAATGACAAAAGGGAGAAAAGAAAATCAGTGATGAGTTTAAAATTTAGCATGGTGGTTTTCTTTGAAGGAAGGTAATGGGCTGGCACAGGTGGAAAGCAAATAGGTACATTTTTGCTTGTGCTGTAATTTTAACTCTTGGACTGAGCAATGCATTCATCAATGTTTATTACTTTAAAATTCCATTATTGAAAATTATGTATTTGGAGATTATGTTGGTTCTTCTATAAAGCAAGCCTCCTAGGTAAATTATGTCTTTTATTATATGCTTTCAACATACCTTACCTACCCTGATTTTAAAGTTTCCATATAATTATACTTGTTGAATCACCATTGCTTCTGTTACAATAAAAGCTCCACTAGAAATCCCTAAGTCTGTTATGTTATTATCTCTCCCAGACCAGCATAATTTCTTCAAAACTATAGGTATTTAATGAATATCCTTTGAATAAGTGAATTTGAAAGCACAGAAAGAAAACAAAATGCCCAATTCTTTACACTGAAAAAATAGAGAAAGTGAAATATTTCATATTAATTTTTCTTATGAATTCATACTTTTCACATAGTCACACTCATAGATTTACTTCCTCACTGATTTTCTTCAAGGGGGAACTTTTTTTTTCATACTCACACAAACACTGAAATCGTAATTTTATAGGGCTTCACAATATTCCACTCAGAAATTTTCCAAAGTCACTTTGCCCATTATTTTAGTAAACAGGAGAAACTTAGATTTCTTATTGCTACTAGTTTTGTTTCAATGGTCACTCCCAGAAATATGAGAATAAATGTCTATCCTGAGAGTTTTTTAAATACATACCAAGTACTACATACATTACACATCCATAAAACATCTAGTAAAATCTCAGAATAATTTTGAAAATTGTAATGACTATTATAGAGGTGCCACTTCCTTTTTTGCTTTATGTTGAACACCATTCAACTCTTATCTTGAGGCTGAAAGACCTCTCACACCAAACAATTTTGGATATTTGTTCTTGATGTGATTTTGGATTGTGATTTTTGATATTTTTTCCCAGGATTAAACATTGCAAATGTTAGAGAAAATGAAGTTCAAGAGACCTCAGCTACATCCTTTGAGAAAAAGCTGTCACAGAGAAGGAAGGATCTGAGTTGTAGCAGAGCACTGTGCTGAAAGGCACAGCAGAGCCTCGGATAAGCCAGCCCCTGTCCTTAAGGACACAGGAGGAGAACTAGAGGAAGACAGAGTGATTTCCATGCGTGCTCATCTATGATGGGCTTTTAAAGACAACCCCAGCCTTCCTGCATCACTGCTCTTGCCATTTTCCAAACTTAGACACACCCTAAATTCAGGTATTAGGAAGCAGGTAGGTATTTCTACCAAAGTCTCAGTGACTACGAGACTTTTGCTTTTACCTCCAACCAGCTAATTTCCAACAAATAAATAATCCAATACATTTTGTGAAATGAAAAATTACAGAACAACCACCTAAATAGTGTGGAAGAGTAAGTGTAAACTTCTTGGAAAAGTGGAATATTTGGGTAGAATGCAGAAAAATGACACGATTAGGGATGTTGCCTAAGCATTGGATGTTGTTTTTCAACATCAGAGAAAACATGATAATGATTGAGAAAGCATGGAAGAAAATAAAATACATGTTTAGAGTATACATTCTATATAAGTTTTTATTGATGCAAGTTAGATTTTAATTCTTACTTTTTCTTTTTTCACTTGGGATCAAATTCAGGACCTTGGGCTTACCAGGCTTGTGGTGGTATCACTCAGCTATGTCCCAGCCTCATTCCCAGGACAGCTATAGCTGACGTTCTTACAGAGTCCCACCAGCCCTGGCCAGTTTCCAGCTTCCATCTTTTTATTTTTTTTTTGGTCCAGAGATCAAACGCATGACCTGTGTTGATGAGGCTCATGCCGGAACCATAAGCCATATTCCTGAACCTTCATGAGGGTTAGAAATGCACTGTACTTCAATATAAGGAGACACCCTTGAACAAAAATTAAATCTCTTAGACAATCAGACTACAATAAATACAAGACACATTTACCACGGTTTGGGGTTCAGGGCTACCACTATAGAAAGAGTATGTATTTTATAGAGTAAAGGAAGATAATGTGGCTCTTATTTGTGGTTTTAACCGGTAGCTATTATTCTAAAAGGCTGTGAAAAAAAATAATGAGGTAGTTTTCAAGAAAGTGGCAGCACAGAATATTTCCTTTATGCAAAATATCTCCAATGGAAAAAAAAATGTGAACTGACTAAAAATATTGTCCCTCTGATCAAGTACATGTGAGGCCTTCGGTATGGCCTGTAATTCTTCATCCACACATTCACCAGCTATGAAGGGCCCCAGTACTTGACATGAATTAGAACCCGGTACTATGGCCTATTGTTTTTTTTTTTTTTTTAGGTTTTTTGAGACAGGGTCTCGTTTTGTGGTTCAGGCTGGCCCTGAGCTCAGCCTCCAACTCACATCACAGCAATCCTCCTGCCTCTGCCTCCCGAGTGCTGGGATTACAGGCGTGAGCCACCACGCCCGGCACTGTGGTATGTGATACTGGTTGCTGCTGGGTGTATCTCCACACCCAGTATTGTATGTGGTTACCGGGGAATCGAACCCGGGTCCTTGAGCTTGCGAGACAGGCGCCGGAACCACTGAGCTAACTCCCCAGCCCCTACTATGGCCTATTCTTTAACTAAGGGAAATGGAATGCAGCCACCATGTAGAGTAGAAAATTTTGCTATAACACACTTCAGTAAAGGTCCAGAACACTTCTTCTTTATACTGTTATCTCATAGTTTCTATATTTTATAAGCTAGCTACTTTTTAATTGCTATATGTTAAATTCTTGTTACATGCCTTCTAATTATTAATGATAAACCAACAAGGAGAATATTATTTATTTATTTATTTTTATTTATATATCTATTTATTTGAGACAGGATCTCACTATGCATTTCAGACTGGCTGCAGCTCATGGTGATCCTCTTGCCTTAGCCTCCTTGGTATTGAAATTACAGACGTGTGTACCCTGTGCAGCCAGCATTACTATTTCTAATTGAAAATTCACAATATAGATTTCTGAAAAGTCCCTTGTCTAACTGCAAAAGTTTAGCAGGTGGCCTATTTAGTATGCAGAATTTTATCGTTTCATTTTAAAACAATCCATTGTTTTCTTTATGGTATTTTGACAATGATGAAACTGTGCCTTTACAAGAAGCTTAGAATGATCTCCTTTCTGCTTTAATCAACAAAACATTTTATTAAAGGTAATTTATTCTTCCTTAATATAGTTAATGTTATAAACATATAGTTATAGTATTTAAACTGATAAAGTATGAAATACTTAGTGTCTTCTTGAGAACTGAGCTTTGCTTGAGTGTTTTTTAAACCATTAACAGAAAGTCTGTTCAGAAATTAACCATGACAAAACAGCAAGAGCCAGAATCAAGGGGAAAACACTACTAGAGATATTTGGTAAAACAATACTAACAACAAGTTGCTTTACATTCTACTGTCTCTGTCAATCAATAGAATATATATATATATATATATTTTTTTTTTTTTAGGTTTTTGGAGACAGGGTCTCTCTTTGTGGTTCAGGCTGGCCCTGAGCTCAGCCTCAAACTCACATCACAATTCTCCTGCCCCTGCCTCCTGAGTGCTGGGATTACAGGCATGAGCCACCACGCCCGGCACTTCGGTATGTGGTACTGGTTGCTGCTGGGTGTGGGTCTCCACACCCAGTATTGTTATGTGGTTACCGGGGAATCGAACCCGGGTCCTTGAGCTTGCGAGACAGGCGCCGGAACCACTGAGCTAACTCCCCGGCCCCGAGAATATATATATATATATATATATATATATATATATTTTTTTTTTTTAGGTTTTTGGAGACAGGGTCTCTCTTTGTGGTTCAGGCTGGCCCTGAGCTCAGCCTCAAACTCACATCATAATCCTCCTGCCTCTGCCTCCCGAGTGCTGGGATTACAGGCGTGAGCCACCACGCCCGGCACTGTGGTATGTGGTACTGGTTGCTGCTGGGTGTGGGTCTCCACACCCAGTATTGTTATATGGTTACCGGGGAATCGAACCCAGGTCCTTGCGCTTGTGAGACAGGCGCCAGAACCACTGAGCTAACTCCCCGGCCCTATTTTTTGAAAAATCCTTTTGGCACATTATGATCATCTAAAAGTTGGGATGATCTTAATCTTATATGAAATCACATTCAATTAATTCTATGACAATGGTAGTTAAACAAAAGAATTTTATTGTAGTGTACTTTTATATTTTAGAATGAAAATGATAATTTTTAGAAATGAAGTGAAAATAATATTGGTATTGGTATATTTATTAAACACTTTGTTGAATTTGCAATAACTTTAGAATTTTTAAGAGTGTTTAAATACTAGTGAATCAAAAAACCCACCAAAAACACCTCTGAAAACACCCACATGAAATTGTGAACATACTTAAAAAAAGACCTTGTGATACCAGAAGCACGTGCAATACATTTTATTCCAACTTTCCCCAAAGGGATCTGCAGGTGTTTACAAGAACACTGGTGCACTAGCAAATGGAAAAATACGAGTTATTTATGTTATTCCTGTCTGGATGCTAATACCAGTACTCAGGAATTCAGAACAACACTTCCACCCACAGCTCCAACTCATTGTTTATTCCAATGGCATTGTAAGTGGAGATTTTACTTAATCTTCTCACATGGCACAGTGACTCTCTGAAGTAACCAGGTGATTGTTATTATGGTTCCTCAATTAGGATGAGAATAAATATGGTTACCAAAGAGGAGGACATCCAGAGCAAGTCTGTCCTATGCTTCATAGGACAATATCCTTGAAAAAGCCAAACAGAAGATACCGATCATCACCTTTGCTTTCAAAGCTAAAATGTTTGTAAGATGTCATTTCTTAGGGATTTGTGCAGCCAATAGTAGGCAAGAGATAGCGAGTCCAATAAAACCGTGATTTAATATGTCCTTTGTTCCAAGCAGAAAGTAGGTCAGCCTTGGAGAATGGGTTGCATAGCATACAATCAGGTGATGATTTTTGTTGCTGATTTTATTTTACATTATGTTCATTATCACATTATATTCATGTAGTATCTTCCAGACTTATCAATGAAACTCCTAAAATTTATACACCATTATCTATTTCCAATATGCTTTTTAAAATCCCAAAGAGCAGCACAAAAGTATCAGTATTTGTATGCTTCCATTTAATGGAATAATATTATATCTTCATCAATTCGCTTCAGTGCTTCAGTGCCAGTCAAGGCTTTTAATCTTCTCCCCAAGGTCATGCACTGCTCTGCTAGCTTGATTGTAGTAGGATCAGAGGACGTGGTGAACAGGAAACAGCAGGCACACCAGATGACTGATAAGGCCTTTTGCCAGGACATGGGAAATGAACCATATAATAATACAGGGGCCTGACTCTCCAGTGAATCACTGGGAAAAATCACTAGAAGTCTGGAAATATCAGGATATTCTTCTCCAAATGAATATAGTTTGCTTCACCTTGTACTCTACCACAATGAGTGAACATGAAACATTACATTCTTTCAACTCTTCCAGAAAAATAAAAATGATAATTTAGATATGTTGCTATAATTCATTTATTGAGTAGCTGAAAAAGCTGCCACGATTGACCGAAATACAGAGAAATAAAGGTAGTCTGATTTGGGATGTACACTAGTGACTCTCATTGAGTTATGACCTATTGAATTGGTCATATTTTAAAAGTGTACCTGCGTGGTTGGGTAATACATAGTGTTTAAGGTAAGCCCTCACCAGAGCAACATAATAGAACTTTCACAGTTATGTGAGTAAACCCAGGAGTTCACTGACAAATTCCTCCTTCAGAAAAAGCAATCTTTAACTCATTATTGTCTTTTCTTAAAGACTGAAGATCTGATTGCAAGAACTGGCAGGCCAGTAACCCGACATGCTCATCAACTTGTGTATGCCAATAAATAAATAAATAAATAAATAAACATGTGCTTCATATCTCAACCATCAAATTCAACTGTGAATAGAATTTAAAAGCACAAGAGTATTAAAAGGCTGCTCATGTTCCAATTCTGTTTATCCGTGACACGCGCCACCCCTCTCTAAGTACACAAGCACAGTGAAGCAGCATGCTGTAACCAGAGCAAAGTGATTACCTGAAGACCTTCCACAGCACATTGGAAACACGAATAGGAGAGCTACTGTATTTCAGCCTGATCTACAAATTGAGCTATATAAAATCTAATATTCTGGAGAAGAGAAGAGGCTGGATGACACAGAGTTTCACAAGAGAGGGTGACTATTATTGCTTGATAGAGAAGAACTTGGAAAAACTGGTATATTTTACTAGGATAGTTTACTAGGTTGTTTTAAAAGAAAGTATACAGCTGTAACTTCTGGAATTGATTTAGAATGTGAAAGTATTATTGCATGGGAGAATGCCACCAAAAAGTCTCCACTGCAGTGGAGTCACTCGGTGCCCAATGCTTTCAAGCTGCCTCTTTCCCAAGCCTCCTCACGATGTGGCCAGTTTTATTCATGACCTTGATGGCAGGATAGAGGCTCTGTAGTAGCAAATACTTCCTCATTCCACAGTCCACTAGCTCCAGTTTCTGCTATACATATAAATTCTCATCATTAGTAAGAAACTAAACCTAAATGGATTATTTCCTAGGAATCTAGCCAGGCATATGATTGTGGCGTAAAAGGCTGGATCTCTTCCATCTTGAGAGGGGTAATAATTTATCTAAACCAGACTAGCATTCACTCTGGTTTTGAATTTCCTTTCCTGACATACTTCTTTCAGAAAGCTCAACAGTGGATTTACTGAATGCCTTGTACAACTTTGCTTCTGACTAAAAAAGTAATTAGACATAACCAAAACAAGGCCTGACAATCATAGAATTTTTCTTTTTATCGTTTTACCTTACATCCCTTCATGCATAATTACCAAAGCTTATAGAAGGAAAATATTTGAAGATTGAATAGAAGTAAAATAGTAATTAAAACCTAACAAACTGAGTGTTTTCCAGTGTAAAGTACGTGCATTTTCTGAACCAGGCCAAAGAAAAAAGCAAGGAATGAAAATATGTGATATTCCTGTCACAGAGCAAAAGCTTCATGAGTGAATGTTGAACTTTCTTCCACATCTGGGTCCCTTTTCTGGTCTCAGTGCCCTGGCAGGAGGTCTTAGAGCACAAGGATAAGTTACACAGGTAGAAGCCCTTTCGCAGAGTCACTGAGAGTCTGAAGTTGGAGTTTGTCTGCCTCAAGCACTTCCTGCTACAGAACAGTCACACAAGAGGTGTGTAGATCCTGATAGATGATCCAGGGAGAGCAAGTTTACTAGCAGGAGAGTTGCAATATGTCTAGAATCCAAGGTCATCCATGGGATGCCTCCTCTTCTAGCCCATGAATCGGAAAAATTTATCACAAGATTTCGGAAACTTCAGAAAGATTATAGTACCGTGCTTTCGGAGCACCAATAGATTCCATTGCTCAGAAAAGATATTTATGTCTACCTCATCATGAAAACAGCCTCAACTGCATTCTATACTGGCTGATGATAAATGAAACCATGAATGATTAGGGAGACTGAATGCATAATTAGCTGTGCTAATCTTTATGTCAACTGCAGAAACACAGTGACTTTCTCTGAGTCTAGAAAATATGGCTTAAAACTAAGATTAGGTGCTAATGGTTTGAGCTTGAGTTTTCAATTCCAACGAGCCATAGGAAAAGAGAAAAAGGAGCAAGTCAGAGTAAATCAAAACATAAAGTGGTACAAGTTTGTCTTCTCACAGTTTCACAGAGAAACCCTAGGGGCTTCCTGGTCAAGGGAAGTTTAGGAGAATCTGAATGAAAGCTCTATCTCTCCAAACAGTCAAATGTAGACAGTAAAAGAAAGCAATGAATTTATGGATCACCTACATTTCCTGATTCACCCTGATCAAACTCCAGATAGTCCTTCTTTTCCAAAAAGTATCTCTGAATAGCCACTGCCCAAGAAGAACACTTCCTAGTTTCATTGAGAATGGGCTCGGACCCGCAAACTTCTGTCAGTTCTGTCATGGCAGAGTAGAGAAGTTTGGGCAGAAACATAGCCCTTGACCTTGAAAAAAGCAGCATTCTTATGAGGAGACATAGAGCTGATAATACACAAGGCGGTGGGACCTGCAATAAAATTCCTGGAGTGAAACAGGCCAGCAAGACCTGGGATACAGGTAGATAAGAGTAGATATTGCCCAGAACTCAAGGTGGACTCTGTCACTATATCTTCTTCTCTTCACTATCATGGACAGAATTATACTTTAGCTTACCACCTCCCCCATTAATTTCTTTCTATACACACGGTATATTAGAGACATTCACTTTACAGTTTACAGAACATCAAAAGTTTATAATTAGAGGAAAAATAATGACTCTAGGAAGATTTTGATTTTATATTAGTACAGGGTGAGAAATATGGGTCTTAATGCATTTTCTGGCATGTGGGTAAAGTTTGCCCAGAAACATTTGTGAAAAAGACTGTCTTTTTTTCCAGCTTATGTTTTTGGATCCCTTTGTCAAGAAACAAATGAGGAAAAGCACAGAAGTTGTTTCTGCATCCTATTTCATTGTTCAGCATTTCTTTTGGTTAGTACTATGCTGGTCTTATCACTATAGCTTTATAGTATAACTTACAATCTGGGATTGTGATGTCTTCTGCTTTGCTCTTTTTTGCTCAAGCTTGCTTTAGCTATTCTGAATGTTGTCTGATTCTATGTAAATTTAATGGTTTTTTTTTCTAGTTCTGTGAAGTGTGCTATTGGAATTTAGATTGGCATTGCATTAAATTTAAATGCCAGTTTTGGTAAAGTGGTCATTTTGACAATATTTGTTCTGCCTAACAAGGAATATGCTAAGTCTTGTACCTGGAACTTTTCTGAGTTTATTAGTGCAAAGTGACTTTTGGCGGCAGTCTTCTATGTAAAAAGTCATATCATCTGCATAGTTTGACTTCTTTCTTTTCTATTCTTATCCCTTTCAGTTTTTTTTTAAATCTTTTTTGATTACTCTAACTAAAGTTTCAAGTAATATTGCCCAAGAGTGGTCAGTGTAAAAACCTCAATTTGTTGTTCATTTCAGATGAGATGTTCTGAATTTTTCCCCATTTACTACAATCTTGGTAGTGGAAGAAGAATTTGATACAAAAACAGAAACATTCAATCCGTTCAAATATAAATTAAAAATTTGAAAAGAACCCCAAATGCTCAAGAATATCATGAACCAACTCATGGAATTATATGAATATCTTGAAGTGCTTTCCCTGTATTTTCTTCTAATGGCTTCAGAGTTTCAGATCTTAAATTTAGATCTTATATCCACTTTTATGGAATTTTAATACAAAGTGAGAGATATGGTCAAAGTGATTGAAAATTCTGATTTTTAAGCACTTTTCATTTCATAATGGTATTTTTAAAAACTGTGTTAAATAACTCAGAATATAAATTTCAATATTTGGCATGTAATTATTCCATTTTTAAACCAATAATGACAAATAATTTTTCCACCTAGAAGATTTTGGTAATTTTTCAGAAAAGAACCAGGAGATACAATCTCTGCTGACATATATCCAGATAAGCAAGAGTTCATATCTGGAGTTTCTACCAAAGGCCCAGGTGTAAAGGTTTGGTCTTCAGCTTGGCACTTGGAAGGAAGGTAAACCTCTATGACATGAGGCCTCTTGAGAGTTCTCAGATCATGGAAGGTGCAACTTTGAAGATGTTGTAGAATTTGGCCCATTCCAACCTCTGCCTTCTCTTTGTTTCCCATTTGCCATAAGGTGAAGGAGTGGTCTCTGCGTTTCCAAGGACTTGGAAGCAATGGATCCCAGACCATGCACTGAAACTTCCAAAACTGTTACCAAATGAACCTTCTGTTTTTTACATTTTACTATATCAAGTATTTGTTACAGTAACAAAAAGCTGATACGGACACAAGAACAAAACAAAAATAATGATCCTTTCTTCAATAAAGTAAAAGTTTGAAACTTGTAGTACTCAAAAATATAGAAAGTGGTTTTTATGACTTAACTGTCAAAGAGGCATGCTCACTTAATGAGAAGTTTTTGGAACGTCCTACATGCCTTGAAGTGTCTCTTCTCATGAGCATCAAAGTAGAGCAATCTCAAGTTTAGGAAAAAGATACAGTGAGATAGTACCTTTACTTGGGTCAACACATGTTAGGTTCTGCAGTGGCGTATTTTCCTGCCAGTAAGTGATATCATTGTTATGTAATTTCTTTACTCTGCTTCCAACAGAAGTTCCTATTATACCAGAAACATGACGAAATTATTTAATATTATAAAATGGCTTTGTTGAGTTCTACTCTTGAAAAGATTTCCAGTATTACATCATGATATTTTGTTATACTGGTCTACAAATTCACAATGCACAGTTTCTTCTTTGATATACAATCTTCTCATGTTGTATCGCTGAATTATCTCGTTTCTTCCTTATTATTCCCTGAAATAATGCTTCACTAAGGAAATACCATGGTTATCGCTCAGATCTTGGAGTAATACACAGAAGTGAAGAACAGACTACCTGGCCCTTTATGATTTGTCTAGATTTTAGATTTAGGTCTTTGCCTAAATTATTTAAATTAGAGATGGAGACAGAACAAAATAAAAACTAAATTTTCCTGTTCCAACTTATAATTCTTAATTAAACAAAGAAATTACTGAGACTCCTTCTGAGTTTTTCAATATTTTGAATGTCAGAGAAAATGATACCTGCACACTATTAAGTGCTACAGAAAATGTCACAGAAAATCCTCATTGTCTTTTCATATTCAAGAAATGAAAGAACTTGGGCAGGAACAAAATTAAAGAAAAACAAGAATTCCATTTATTTTCTTCAACATTAAATTAATGACAAAATGTCTCTTGTGAGTTTTGTGTACAATATGTAGAATGCTTGTATCATTTATTTTCCCCCTGAGACACTTTCAGGAGAGAAAAGGAATCCTTCAATCATTATTCTAGGAAAACACAAATTAATCAGGGTTATACCAGGCAAATCAGGAAATACATTTACATTCATAGTATGATGTATTCCCTTTCAAAACTTTAAATTTCTTTCCTTTTATGAAATACCAAAATTAAAATAAAAACTGTCTTTGAAAATAATTTCATCATTATTTTCTCTGTTATTCTATTTTCCATAAGTATATCTCATGTTTAAAATTGCATAAAATTATAAATAAAATTATATTTAAAAATGCTGAGATTTTTATAAATAAATTTATGGACTAGAAGTGTATATGGCTTTTATTAATGTAAAAACTTAAATCACACAGGTCATTTAATTACTAATATAACTTTGAAATCTCAAAAAATACAAATAAATTTTTAGGTTTCATGGTGTAAAAAATTATAATTTCTGTAGATGACAAAAACTAGAAGTACTGCTAGCACTGAAATATTTTATATAATCATAGGGAATTTAACATAAATTTCACTTAGAGAATAGTGAAATTAAAGATATATTTCTTCCTTGCAAATGTCAGACACTCATAAATGGCTGAATTCAAATTAAGAACATTTATCTTAGAAAAACTATGAGAATACCAGATCAGTAAAATAAATAATCTTCTGGAGCAAGTCCTAAAAATGTTAGTGATATTTGGGGCCAGAGATTTAGCTCAGTGGTTCCTGTGCCTGCCTTCCAAGTGCAAGGGCCCAGATTCTATCCCCAGTAACCACATACAGCATGGCTGGGAGTGGAGTCTCACACCCACTAGCAATCACTACCACATACCACAGTGATAGACGTGGTGGCTCATGCCTGTAATAGCAGCATTTGGGAGGCAGAGGCAGAAGTATTGCTGTGAGTTCAAGGATGAGCTCAGGGTTAGCCTGAATTACAAAGTGAGACCCTCTCTCTCTCTAAAAAAAAAAATATATATATATATATATATGAATATATATATGAATATATATGAATATATATATGAATATATATATGAATATATATGACAGTATTCAGATTAAACTGCCCTCTGTCATATTATCTTTGACACATGCTAAATATTTAGAAAAGGTAAAAAGGACAAGAAAAAGAGTAACAACAATAATATTTTAATAATCAGTACTTCCCAAGAAGCTACAAAGAATTTAATTTGTAGATTCATGGAACAGGATTAAAATGTATACTTTGACCAAAGTGCTCTATATGGCCACAAACAAACAAACAAACAAAAAGTATATTTGTTTTACAGTAAACCTAAATTACAAATAATAATGTATCAAATTATGTACAATAATTCTTAGAAAACATATAATGCATTACTAGAAACAATTTTGCAGATCTAACTGTACCTTAAGCAACTTTTGACATAATATGCACAAGATAAAAAAAATATAGAGAACAAAAATGGTAGTGTAAACCTGAAAGTTTGTATCTTACAAAGTTGAAACTTTGGATTTTATGTAGTCATAGTCTAAAAAAAAAAAAGTAGATGTGCACTAGGCCCCAGGGGAAAGATAAACAATTCCCTTAAAAACACGGGAATAATACTTTAATTTAATTTAATAATTTGCTTATAATTTAATAAATCATAGCCAGAAAAAGTGCAAAGATTAAGCAAAAATTTAGAAATAAAATATTTTCAGTGCTATTGTATAAAAAAACTCACATTTGACTCCAATTGTTTTTTTTTTTTTTAAGACAGGGTCTCACTTTGTAGTTCAGGCTGGCTTTGAGCTCCCTATGTAGCCCAACCAAGCCTTAAATTTACAGCAGTCCTCCTGCTTTTGTTTCCCCAATGCTGGGATTACAGGCTTGAGCCACCACAGTCGGAACTGTGGTATGTGGTTACCGGGGTCCATTTCCAGACCTTGTGCTTGCCAGGCAGATGGTGGAACCACTGAGCTAAATCCCTGGCCCACGACTCCAGACTTTAAAAACACAGCTAAAATTAGGATCCTGCATTACATCTCATGGGAAAAGGAAATTTAAAAATGGAAATTTAAACAGAAATGTAAAAATGAATTGAATATTCATCTCAAGAGAAGTCAAGATTAAAATAAAAGAGGAATAATACAATTTAAAAATTATTAAATGTAAACAGTAAGTATAAAATTAAGTATGAGATTGTGCTTATAAATGTTAAAGTCATGTAATGTCTAAAGAAAGAACATAGAGAAACAAAATTGAGACATGAGATAAAGAAATAAAATAGGGAGATCACAGTTAAGAGAATACAAAGTGAAATTTATGCCAGTATTTCTCAAGGCAAATTCTTGAATCTTCTAAAGCTTAACTGCAATATTACAGATGTCACTGTTCAGAACTGTGAAATCAAAATATTTGTAGAATGAGCCAAGGGTCTGCATTTCTGCCAAGTGAAGTTTGAAAAGTACCATTCTCTATAACAAATATTTAATTTTTGTTTGTTTTTCTATTATAATGACACTTCTATTATAATGACACTGATTTAATTGTAAAAAAAAAAGGAGTTGTAGGAAAATGAGCCAAATGACTTTAGAATGTGATATAAAATATTTGATAAACATCTACTTCAGAGTGCTAAAACAATGATAGACATTACCCAGATCCAGTTACATAAAAGCAGATGTCTGACGTCAGAGCAGGATTAAGACAAGATTCATCTGGTCTTTAAGGAGAGGACCAGATTCATTTATGACAACAATTCTAATATCAGGGCACATTTAAAGAGTTGCCCTTGACTGTAACATAGACTTTAGTAGAAAAATGCAATGATCCTTTAATAGGAAGAAATGTGTTTTAATTCATTGCATGAATGTACTAAGAACATTTATAAGTTACTACAATTACTGACAGTGTATGTCAAAAATCAATTGAAAATCTGCCATGATTATTTTTACTTGGAATCTGCTGGAGTTTCAGAATACTCAAACTTGATTAGAACTATCTGTTTTAGTGAA
>PVIR01036342.1:0-15979 GCA_004026965.1 Petromus typicus
CGGTAACCACATAATAATACTGGGTGTGGGGACCCACACCCAGCAGCAACCAGTACCACATACCACAGTGCCGGGCGTGGTGGCTCACGCCTGTAATCCCAGCACTCGGGAGGCAGAGGCAGGAGGATTGTGAGTTTGAGGCTGAGCTGAGGGCCAGCCTGAACCACAAAGCAAGACCCTGTCTCAAAAAACCTAAAAACAAAAACAAAAACAAAAACAAAAACAAAAAACCACATCTTGGACCCGTGATTTAGCTCAGTGGTTCCGGCGCCTGTCTTGCAAGCGCCAGTTCGGTTCAATGTGGTAACCATACACAACAGTGCTGGGCGTGCAGACTCACACCCACCAGCAATCAGTACCACATTCCACAGTGCCGGGTGTGGTGGCTTCAGTGTGTAATCCCAGCACTTGGGAGGCAGAGGCAGGAGGATTGCTGTGAGTTCGAGGTTTGCCTGGGCTACATAGTGAGCTCAGGGCCAGCCTGGACTACAAAATCGAGACTCTGCCTCAAAAAAGACAAACAAACAAAACCCCAGTGGGGTAGAAGGGATATATGTACACCCATATTTACAGCGGCACAGTATGTAACAGCTAAATGGCCCAAATGCCCATCAACTGACAAAAGGATAGATGTGGTTTTGTTTTTTTTGTTTTGTGTTTTTTTTTAGTTTGTCGAGACAGGGTCTCCTTTCATAGTTCAGGCTGGTCCTAAACTCAGCCTTGAACTCAGCAGTCCTCCTGCCTCTGCTTCTCAAGTGCTGGATTACAGGCATGAGCCACCATGCCTGACATTCTGGTGTGTGGTACTGATTGCTGGGGGTCGTGAGTCACCAAGCCCAGCACTGTTGTATGTGGTAACTGGGGATCGAACTGGGACCTTGTGCTTGCAAGGCAGGTGCCAGAAGCACCGAGCTAAATCCTGGGGGAACCCTGCCGAAGGCCAAGGGTCCTGCACAGCTTGGGAACTCATAAAGGTCTCGCACGCTGCACAGGCGTGTGAACGATTCATCTTGTGAGCAGAGAGAATTTTGTGTACAAGGCGGCTAAAATTTAGGAGAGAATAGTGCAAGGTTTTCCAGAATATTAATGGGCTGGCACAGACCCAGGACCTGGCAGTGCTGTCATTCTGCCGTCGATTTCTTCTCCCCAGGCCACTGGGGCGCAAAGCGCTGCTCTGCTCTTCACAGCCTGCGTGACCTTGAAGTGTCCTTGTGTATAAGGGGAGGAGTAACACTGACTCCTCAGACAGTGCTTTTGAAAGGTTAGAGGGCTGGAAAAGGTGTGATGCTGCTCGCCCATGACCCCAACATACGGGGAGGCTGTCCGGAGGATCCAGTTTGAGCCCACCTTGGGGGATGTAGGGGGGCCCTCTCAAAAACAGTGTAGTGGGGGCCAAGGATGTAGCTCAACGGTTCCACCGCCTGCCTTGCAAACACATGGTCCTGGGTTCGAATCCGGTAACCACATACCACAATGCTGGGCATCTCCAGTCACCAGGCCATGCTAGCCCGGGGCATTCCTGGCAGGGCAGCCGCAGCCCTCGGGGTGCCAGGCAGGGATGCTGCGCCCGGGGAGGCTGTGTGGGAGCCCCAACCTCCCCACCCTCCCACACAGCGGAGAGAGAGAATGCTGGGCCAGATACAAAGGATTTATTTTTCTACAAAGAGCAAAGTACAAAGAGGCAGAAGGGGCCCAGGCCCAGTGTGGTCCTGGAGACCATGTGGCTGCCCAGGGTAAACTGAGGCTCAAGTCTGGTGGTGAGTGGAGAGCTGGAAGAGGGAACACGGTGGCGCCCGGCCAGGCCAAGGCCACAGTCACACGAAGCCAGGCTTCATGGACGCACGGCGGCAGTTGGGGCAGCCCCGGGCCGCGTTCCTCTGCAGGCACCTGCAAGAGCAGAGGGCCCTGTGGCTCTGAGCAGTGCCCTGGCCTGGCTTTTCTGCTCCCTTCCCGTGGGTGCCGCCTGCACTTGCAGCCCTGGAGCCTCCTGCACAGCAGGCAGAGTAGAGCCTGGGCGGGGGCTGGCGTCACCTGCCACCTTAGCAGCCGGCTTCGGCTGTCTGACATGGTGGCCTCCAGAGGCCTGAGTTCCGTGGGGAAATGACAAAAGAATGGCCGTCGGAGCTGCTGGGAGGGCTCAGTGGGCCGGTGAACGGGAAGTTCCTAGAACACAGCTGGGCCTGGCGTGGAGGTGCAGGCCTGTCACCCCAGCACTCTGGGAGGCTGAGGCAGGAGGAGCGCATGTCTGAGCCCAGCCAAGGCACGTTAGTGACTCAGGGAGATTTTGTCTCAAAGTAAGGAATTTCTCTTTAAAAGGGGCTGGGCTGTAGCTCAGCACGAAGACCCTGGGTTCAATCCCCCACCGAATACGAACAAAGCCTCTGAACTGCTCTGGGTAATGACACGGAGGACGTCTGCACGGCTGGGAGGCCTCTGAGCAGGCCAGTGGGAAACCCACGGAGCCTCCTGGGCCGCGGGCAGCACCGGGCCGTGAGCTGGCCCCGCCACTGGCAGTCAAAGCACGGTACCCCTCACCTGAGGTGGAACAGGTGCGCGCAGGGCAGCGCCTGCAGCCGGCCGTTCTGCTCGCCGATGGCCTCCCCGCAAAGTCCGCAGTACAGCTCGGTCTCCTCCACGCATGCGTGGAAGCGCACGACGTGGGCGCGCACCTCCCGCTGCAGCCCTTGGCCGCGGCAGATGTCCTCGGCCAGCCGGTGCAGCCGCAGCTGGCTCAGCTGGCGAGGACACGAGTTGGAGACTGGGTCGGTGTTGTGGGGCCCCGCCCTGCCCGCCCTGCCCACCCTTTCTGGGCCTGGGCTCCATGCAGGAGAGTGGGGTCTGAGAGCAGAGGCTGCCGCTCATGCTCTGCAGGATTCTAGGGACCCGTCTGCGGCCTGGCCTCCATCACAGCACCTTCCTTTCCTGTCCTCACCCACATTTCTAGCAGCCGAACCCTGACCCGGATCTACACCTGCCAAAGGCGAGGGCTGCTCAGACTGCTGGCCCGGCCCTGCGTCTCCGGGGCTGGACCTGGTGGTGCACTGGATGTGGGGGTACCACGTTGGCTGTGCAAGGAACCCGGTGGCCCAACACACACCGGAGAGCAGGGTCCAGGCCTCTGCGACTGTGTAACAGGGCCACAGGGCCACACTCCAGGAGACAGGACAGGAAGTGACGGACACAGGAGACGCCTCCCAGCGGCTGGGAGGCCACCGTAGGGAGTGTGCCGGAGCTCAGACTCTCTGAGGGTCCACTCCGAGCTGTGACATTCCTGCCCCACCCCAGGGCGAGGGGCCGGGGGTCAGGAAGGGCTTAAGGTCGCCCAGGTCTGGGGAGGGTCTCCCTAGGACCTCTGATCTAAGAGGCAGAATCAGGCCTGACCTTGTTCCCCACATCCTCGGCCAGGTCCTGGGCTCTCTCGATGGTGTCTAGAGCCTGCAAGGGGAGCAGAGGCCAGGGCTCGGGACCGGGCCGGGCAGGAGGCTCACAGCAGGCAGGTGGGAGCAGGGAGCGAAGGATGGGACTACAGGCCCCCCAGTCTGGGCGTGTCCAGGGGGGCAGGATGAGCCCGTCTCACATGCTGCCGGAGACCGAGCCGGCACTCACATCTGTGTTCACATCCCAGGGCGGCCTGTCACTGGCCGTGGTCCGGCGCCAGCGTGAATTTCCTCTCAGCTGGCAAGCTAAGCTGGACTGTCCAGCCTTTCCAGAGCAAGCGAGGCTGACTGGAGAGAAGGGGCCGAGGCCTGGCCGGCCTGCAGCCAGGCCGAGGAGCCCTCACCTTGTCTGGTGCCTTCCTGGCGATCCAGCACTTGGTCACGCCCAGCAGCACCTGCACCTGCCCCAGACGGTTTCCGATCTCGGTCATGATGCTCATGGCGGAGTCGTACCTGGGAAAGGCCGTCTGCGGGGCGGGAGGTGGGATCAGGCCAGGCTGGCCGGACCCCCCCTCCACCCACCCTGCCTCTTCTGGGCAACTTCACCTCCAGATCCCCGCGGCTTCGGTGGATGTCAGCAAAGCAGAGCAGGCACAGTGCCTGCAGAGGCCGGTCCCCGTGCTGCAGCGCGATCTTCATGGACTCCTGTGGGGTGGGACAGCCCTGGGGTCGCGGCACCCTCAGAGCCCCTGCCCCCGCCGTACCCAGGCCTCACCACCCACGCACTACGGCCGCAGCAGCTCTGTCAGGTCTGACAGCGGGAGCCACGGCTCTGGCAGAGGCGCACGGGTCGAGGTCCCAGCAAGCAAGCTGCACGACTGGGATCTGAACCCTGTCCACTGCGCTGCAGCTGGCTCCCTTCCTGCCTGATTCTTCTGGGTGCCCACAGAGGGCACCGGGGCCTCCCCCGTGATGGAGGGGAGGGGTGAAGCCAGACCCACACCTCCTTCAGGGTTCAGCCATGGAAGGGGGGCCCTGGTTCCTCCCCTTGCTCCCCACCTACTGCCTCCCTGCAACCCTACCTCGCAACACTCCATGGCACTGCCCAGGTGGCCCAGCTGGCGATAGGCCACAGCCATGTGGTACTGGCTCATGGCCCGGTACTTGAGGCTCCAGCCTTTGCCGTAGTCATTGACAAGCTCTGCTGCCTTGCAGGGGAAGAACAGGGCTTTCTCATAGTCCTGCGGGGACAGGAGTGGAAGGCACACTGAGCCTGGGAACGGCCCACCACAGGCTCCAGGGCACGGCTGCCGGGCACGGCCCCATCTCCCCTCCAGGGGGAAGCCAGGCAAAAGAAGACCTTGATCAGCAAGAGCCTGCCCCAGTGCTCAGCCCTAGCACATGCACGAAAAATACCTCTTCCAATGAACCAAGAAGTGAGAAATCACCATGTGCGATGGTGCCCGCCTGTAACCCCACCCCTGGGGAGGCTGGAGCAGGAGGATCGTCAGTTCAGTCCAGCCTTGGGGACACAGTGAGTGCCAGCTAGCCTGGAATACACAGTGAGACCTTGCCCCCGAAGACCAGAGGAAATGGGGGGGAGAATGGGGGAGAGAAGGCAAGCGTGGGGGGCCGTCAGCTGCCTGCCAGGCCCACGCGGGCTCCTCAGCTTCAGGGCTATTAGCGTCCCCCGTCAGCGTGTGCTGCCCTGGCGCTGAGTGACACGTGGGCACTATCAGCTCAAAAGACCTCAGACCAGACCCTCCCACGTTCTCCCCGACAACCTCCTTGAGCCCCCAAAGCCTTTTCTCCCCACCCTGAGCTCACGGCGTTGACTCAGGTCCATCAGGAAAGCAGGAGACCAGGAGCAACTCCACACCGACCACACTCCCACCCTGGCCTGTCCCTGCCCCGTCACACGCCGGCCCCAGCCCTGGCTCTTTGGCACGTACTCTCCTGTTCTCCTGAAGTGCACAGACATGCCTGACGTCTCTCACCTCAGTAAAAACGAAACTCAGCTGGGAGTGATGCGCACTTGGGAGCCCACCAGCGCATCAGGAGGCAGAGGTGAGGACTGCAAGGCTGAGTCCTTCCTGGGCAACTTTTTTTGAGTTAGGGTCTTGCTGTGTAGTTCAGGATGGCCTTGAGTTCACTATGTAGCCCAGGCCAGTCTTGCACTTGTAGCAATCCTCTGCATCAGCCTCCTGAATAGTGGGATTCCAGATGTACCTGCCATGCCCAGTGTGCCAGGCAATTTAGCAAGGGCTGGAGATTAGCTCAGCAGTAGACCACTTGCTGACACGCACGAGGGCCTGGGTTTGACCCCTAGTGAGGCAGAGAAGGAGGACTCCACCTGACCGAGGGACCAGGAGGAAGTAGTCCAAGATGTCATGGTGATGTCTTGAGAGAAGGCAGGGCAGTGAGTGTGACCGGCCAGGGTCACAAGGCCAACTCCCCCGAAAAGTGGCAGCTGGAGAAAGGGACACGTTCTGCCTTTCCATGAGGAACTATACCACAGGGAAACCAAGCCACAACGAGGAAGGAAGAGTTTCCTTTTAGAGAAAGACCTCAGCTAATGAATGAGGAGGGAACCCAGGAGCTGGGAAACCCACATCCGTGAGCTGGAATGACTGATTCCGGCAGGAACATCGCAGGTACTGAAAGCAGTGGGGAGAGGCTGCCACGCTGAAGGCACTGGGTGCCAACGTGCCAGCACGGGTCACCCTGCCCCGCCTGGGAGGAAGACGTGACCTGAACTTGGAGCAACCCAGCCACCACGCCCCAGCCATCCTGATGTGACCCAGCATGAAGGCCATGGCAGGCCTGGATGTGAAAATGTGCCTGAAATTCTTCCCCAAATGACCTCCTACCAAGTCGCTCTGCCTGTCCTTATAATCCCAGCACTCTGGGAGGCTGAGGCAGGAGGATCCAAGTTCAAGGCCAGCCTGGGCAACTTGGTAAGACCTTGTCTCAAAATAAAAAATTAAAGATCCGGGGACTTAGGTCAGTGTGAAACCCTATATATTCAATCTTCCAGCACAGGGAAAAGTCATGGAAAATAAAGGAGAAGATGAGGAATGGTTCTGGTCTGTGCCCCAGCTCAAACAGGCGAGGGAGAGGGCACGCTTTTGGGTAAGTAGAGAAACTTAAATACAGTCTGGGCGTGAGATGCTAGTTAGAGGTTCCTGGTAATTTTGGTGTGTGTGATAAGTTTTGTGATTATGTAAGGATCCTTATAAGATGAGATGCCTTTAAACAATTAATAGTGATGCATACTGAGCTACTTTGTCACAATGTCCCTAATTTGCTAGTATAACACCAGTTAAAGTATAAATCAAGAGCTGGGTGTTTAGCTCAGTGGTTCTGGCATCTGCCTGGAAAGTGCAAGGTCCTGAGTTGGATCCCCGGTACCACATATCACAATGCCATCCCAGCACTCGGGAGGCAGAGGCAGGAAGATTGCAGTGAGTCCGAGACTAGCCTGGGCTACATGGTGAGTTCAGTGCTAGCCCGAACTACAAAGTGAGTCCCTGTCTCAAATAACTAAAAGAAAAAAAGTAAACTAAATGTGGCAGCTAGTGGCAACTGGGCTTGACGCCTTCCTGCAGCACTCTGGGAGGTTGAGGAGGGAGAATCTAGAAGTTTGAGTCCACTCTGGGACTCTGAGACCGTGAGACACCTGAGACAGTTCAGTGAAAGGCCCTGGGTTCAATCCCAAGTACCACCCACAGGAGAGTGGCAGGGGGCCGAGGACTTAGCGCAGTGGTTCTGGCACCTGCCTCGCAAGCGCAAGCTCCCGAGTTAGATCCCGGTAACCACATACAGCAATGCTAGGTGTGATTCTACATGGTGCTTATATGAGCATTCACTGTGCTGTTCTATTTTCTCATCTGGTTTTGCTTCTTTTTTTTTTTTTGGTATCGGGATTGAACTCAGGACCTTGCAGTTGCAACACGGGCGCGGTGCCACTGAGCTAAATGCCCCGCCCTCTCATCTGGTTTTCTTCAAAATAACAAAGATTTAGAAATACACCCGCCCCTCCCCAATCCAGTCGTCACAGCGCGTGGCATCCAGAGCAGGAAACCAGCACGGAGCTCCGGTCCTAGGTCTCTCATCCCCTCAGCGCCCTCTGACCACGAGTGGTACGGACCCCCGCCGTGGCTGCAGCCCCCAGGCCGTGCCTGCCTACCGAGGGGAGGGTCTCAGGCCCACCTTGACCTGTGTGTAGAAGCTGCCCAGGCTGCAGCACACGCGGCACTCCAGCATGGTGTCGTCGTTGTTGTGGGCGTAACGCAGAGCCTTCTCAAAGCTCTCCAGGGCCTTCTGGAAGAGGCTCAGGCCCAGGAAGGCGTTGCCCATGCTCAGGCTGACCTGGCCGCCGAGCCGTGCGCCCGCCCGGGTGCCGGGCAGGCCAAGGCAGGTCTTGCAGTAGGAGACGGTCTTGGGGAACTCGCACAGCTTCTCATTGCTTCGCGCCAGGTTGAGGTAGCTCTCCAGGAGGGAGTCTGCGTCCTCCAGCTCACGGGCAGTGTCGACCTGGACCACAGCGAACTGCCCAGGGGCACGGGGGTGGGGGTGGGGTTGGTGCTGAGCCTGTGGTCTGACCTCCCAGCAAAACAAGCGGCGGAAAGCTCAGACCTGGAGCCCGCACCCGCCCAGCCTGTCCAAACCCGGCCTGAGCCCAAGGCTGGCTCCGATGCAGAAGCCCACCAGGGAGGCTGGGACTGGGGTTTGAGACCCGGGTTCCCTGGGCCTTGGGCCTCTGGGCCAGAGATTCAGACATGGAAGTTCAAGGCCCAGGCTCAGGAGCTGGAGAACACTGCCTTCCGGGGTGCCAGCCCCGACCACCCAGGGCAGCTGCCCACCTTGAGCATCTCTCGGTAGCGGCCCATCTCCGAGTGCGCTGTCACTAGGCAGCCCAGCACACGGAAGCGGCCCGCGGGGTCCGAACTCGTCTCCAGCACCTTCATCCACACTTGCAGCGCCTTCTCAGTGTGGTTGGACTGGTACAGCCGCAGCCCCTTCTCAATCTGCTGCTTCGTCTGGTCCTGCCCCATCCTGCACGGCCGCTGGCCCACCAAGACCCCAGTGGCTCCTCGGTGCCCTAGGCCTTCATGGCACAGCTCCTCCGGGGTAGGGGAGCCCCAGAAAGGAAAGCGGCAGCCGGCAGGAGCAAAGCGGGCCTGGATGAGAGGGGCGCCAGCCTGGGGACACAGCTGCTTCGGCGGCCCTTCTGTGCACAGCTGTCCCTGCCACTTGGAGCCACGTGGCCTCAGGAATGTCAGCAGCAAGGTCACGTGGCTCTGGCCACACCCACCTATGCCAAGTGGCTTCCCAAGGAACCAGCACCTGCCCACCGGCACAGCGCCCTGGCACTGGGGTCTCTGGCACTGACGTACCCAAGCTCTCTGGTGGGGTCTCTGGCACTGACGTACCCAAGCTCTCTGGTGGGGTCTCTGGCACTGACGTACCCAAGCTCTCTGGTGGGGTCTCTGGCACTGACGTACCCAAGCTCTCTGGTGGGGTCTCTGGCACTGACGTACCCAAGCTCTCTGGTGGGGTCTCTGGCACTGATGTACCCAAGCTCTCTGGTAGGGTCTCTGGCACTGATGTACCCAAGCTCCTGGGAGTGGCCACAAGGGACCTGGGGGGCCGATGGCACTGAAGCAGCAGACGACCTGGGGCTGGTGCGAGCTGCCTCCCCACTCACGCGTCCCCCACCCAGCTGTGTTCCTGCGATGCACTGCGGGCTCACCTGTCACCCCGGACAGCATCTCCCCCAGCCTGGGCTCCCACCGACTCGCAGGAGGACCCTGCCAAGCGGTCCCTCTCTGGCCCTGTTTCCTGTTCTGTCCCATGAGGACAGTAGGAGGATAACAGACCCCACCCTCCAAGGCTGGCACAGGACAGGGCCTGTGACCTCAGGCGGGTTCCCGGCTCACTGGACAGGGTGAGTACTGAGTGATCCATTCGTGCCAGGGACAGTGTCTGGCACAGGAGCCATGTGAGCAGCAGACAATCCTGTGCATCCCGGCCAGGGGTGATGACGTGTGCCTGGAACACCTCCTGTAACCATTGCTCTGGGAAGCTGAGGCAGGAGGATCTCAAGTTTGACCTCAGCCTGGGCAAGCTGGCAACACTATCTCAAAGCAAAAAATTGAGGGCTGTGGGTGTGGCTCAGTGCTAACGCCTTGGGCGTACAGTTACCAATTTAAAAAAAAATTCCAATTCCTGTCCCATCCCTGGTTTGAAATGGCCCCTAACCAACAGCAGACACTGTGGGGAGAGCGAGGCCATGTGCAGGGAGCAGATGCCTGGGGGCCTGGAGTGCTCCTTGGAGGTGGAGAAGCCCTGGCGCGGCCACCCTGCCACCCCGGGGCCCCTCGCTGCTCACCTCCCTGGCCCCCTCGCTGCTCACCTCCCTGGCCCCGCTCAGTGGGAATTTGGTGGTTTTTAGTGCGGTCACACTGCCCTGCATCTCCGCCACGGCCTCCTTAAACACCAACAGCGATGCCCGGGGGTGCCTGCACCCACTAGCAACTGCCTGCCTGCTCACACCCTCTGGTGTTAGGGCTGAACTGGGCCCGCCTCGCGCCAAACTAGTGTGTTGAAATCCTAACTCCAGTACCTCAGGAATGTGGCTATGTGTGTATATATTTTCTTTCTTTCTTTCTTCCTTTTTGGTGACTGGGTCTCGCCATGTAGCCCAGGCTGGCCTCAAACTCAGCCTCGGGTCCTGAGTGCTGGGATTACAGGTGTGCACCACCGCGCCCGGCCTTCTCTCTTGTGGTGCTAGGAAGCCAGCCCAGGGCTCACATGCTGGGCAAATGCTCAGCCATTGAGCTGCATCCCCAGCCTGGACACGGGGACGGGAGGGCCATGAAGACGGCCTGGCGCCCTCGGGAGAGACAAGGGCGAGGTCAGACAGACAGAGGCAGCCTAGGAGCCCAGCAGGGATCCCACGCTGGGACTGGGACGTTCTGCAGAGGAGCTGCCCTGAGTGAGCAGCCCCTCCGCGGTGGGCACTCAGACGTGGGGTCACCCAGGGCAGCAACTGGCACAGTAAGAGACTGGCAGTAGCTCATGAGGGAAGAGAAGAGGCCTTTGTGGTTGGGGTGTTTTCCAGGTTCACTATTTTGGCTCTTCACCGTGTGGCCTTTCGTGCGCCCAGGGCTGTAGCACTCTGCTTTGGCTGGTAGCACAGGAGGCGGTAAGTCTTCACGCAAGATCTCTGGTGGATGTGCTTTTCTCTTGGTGCGGGCTCAGAAGTGGAGTTGCCGGGTCCTATGCAGCTGTACACTCAGCTTCCAGAGGAACCACCAGGCTGTGTGGCCCGGGACCTTGGCACCACTGGGGCCCTTCTCCTCCCCAGTGTCTGGCTAGCAAATCCCACCCGAGTGGAGCTGCCCATTATCCTCTCATGGCGTGTTGCTTCGGATGCCCTTCTCTCCGGTGTCTGCGGCCGGCAGGTCGCTTGCTCACTCCCCACACAGTGTCTTGAGCCAGGTGCGGCCCAGCACTCTGCAGTCACATGAGTGAACGTAGGAAGGAGTTTACACCTGCAGCTGCACTGCTGCTGGCCTGGTCACAGGAATGGAGCACAACAGACCCAGAGGTCAGCATGGGTTAGGAAGCCAGCAGCCGACTCAGGGCAGACAGAGGGGACAGCAGGGGAAGCACTCCTGGGCCTGGGCTGGGGTCCCCATCATCTCTAGGCTCCCCTCTCAACAGCCAGCCACCGGCTGCAGCAGCAGGAGGGGGAGGGGACAGCTGGCATCCACACCCCGAAGGAGTCAGGACTCTGGTGATCCCTGCATAATACCTCAGAGCAGACAGATAAAGGCTTCTCCAGCCCCAGCTGGCTCTCAGCCCGAGTAGAGAGCTGCTCACACCTGAGCTTCCACACAGCCCAGCCCCATGCTGCCTTGGAGGTTCTCACTTCTGGGCGTGTTTCCCAGAAAGCACTGCCTGCCTGGGTTTAATGGCACTCACTCCTGCGGCACGGGCAGTGTGAGATCCAGGAGGGGTGAGAGGAGTCTGGCAGGCTCCTGACCACGATTTCTCAGTCAAGCATTACTTTGATTTCCAGGCAAGGAGACAGGCACAGAGAGCTGGCCACACTGCAGTCCAGAGACAGAGTCGGGACCAGAACCGGACCCTGCGACACGAGTAGGAGTCCCACTCTTAGCTATGGTACCTTCCTGGAGAGAGAGGAGAGATGTGGACAGAGTAGGGAGTCAGACACCAGCATGGAGAGACTCGTGGTGTCTGTTGCCTGCCGCACAACAAAATCTTCAGGACTAAAGTGAAGCCAGAAGAAGCCAGGTGAAGAGCCCCAAGATGGCCTTTTCTGGGCCACGTAACTGACGAGGCTGGTGGATAGTTGGGGGTGTGCATCGGCTATGTCAGTGGCAGCTCTGTCTGGGGCAAAGCCAAAAGCAGGGCGGGGGTGCAGTTCAGAGCTTGGGCACCTGCCTAGCATGGCATCTGTCCTGGGCTCCACCCCAGCCCCAGAAAAACAGCAAAAAAGTGTTACATTCAGGCCTGGAGCGGGGTCACGATCTGGAGAAAGGCCTGCACATTTCTGGCTGGTTGGTAACATTTGGTATGAGAATTTCATGTGAAATCTGCATTTCCTGCTTCCAGACCAGATAGATGTTTGTACAACCCTGGGCCTGCAACTGTCTCACCCCTGAAGTGTCCACAGGGACAAAGACAGTGCCCACCTGGAGGCCCACCACGCCCTATCCTCACCTGGACACTGAAGCCAAGTGTCAGATCTCGCCCATGGGCCTCTCGGGCTTACGTCAGCAGCCCGTCTGCCAAGATGGGCACCATTCTCAAGTGCCCTGCTCAACGGTGTTTTCTCAGTTGCGGGGTGAGGACAGCCCCTCTCTGCCAAGTTTTCTCGGAAAATCAAAGGAGATGATACATACGAGCTTGCTCTGCAAGACAGGGTATTGAACTAATGCTACTTAACTGGCCGCCACCCTGTACCTAGTGAAAAAACTAGGAGCACTTTGTGTGCCACAGAGAGGTGACTCTAAGCTAGGAGGTGGCACGCGATCCTCAGGACAGGACTTGGGAAGAACAGGCCGTGGAATGCTCTATACGGTGACACAAGGCCGATCCCGGACGCACACCACTCGTCAGCTTGGCCACGGAAGGGGGATGGGGATTCACTGGTATTGAAAAGCGTTTTTTCTTCTCTTGGTGGTACAGGAGTTCGAACCCAGGACTTACTTTCTTTTTGTTTTGTGGTACCAGGGACCAAACTCAGGCCCTGGTGCTTACAAGGTAGGCACGGTAACATCTGAGCTAAATCCCCAGCCCCAAACCCAGGACTTTATGACTGAGATACATCTCCAACATTATGAAAACGTTTGAGACAGAGTCTCACCAACTTGCCCAAGCTGGACTCAGACTTGCGATTTAATCGCCCCAGCCTCCTCACACGCCGCCATTACCGGGCATGCGCCACCATGCCAGCTTCATTTTGCCTTTTTTGGACGTGTATATAGCTCAGGCTGGCTGTGAACCCTGTCTGCAGAGCCAGGAGCTACGACAGGTGTGCTTCTCCACACCTGGCTTGATTTTGTTCTCTGAAAGCCAAGCAGTAGCCGGCAGCAGTGCTGACAGTGAACTGCAAGGTGGAACTTCCCAAGCCGGCGTGTACAACTCGGCCGCCGTTTGTCCAGCGAGCTTTTGAACAGGAAATGAGTCTGGTGAGTATGGGGGAATTAATGGCAACCCAGAGGCGATGGGTAATGGGACAAGGAGGTGCAGATTCAAGATGGGAGGGTGCGGAGGCAGGGGCACGAGGAGCTGGGCAGGACGGGGGCGGCTGCAGCGGAGGGCTGGATGGACGTGACATGCTCCCGGGGCTGGGGGTGCCAGGCCAGGTGGAGGCCAGTGCTGCGCCCACCGGTGCAGAGGGCGGGCGGAGGAAACACCCCGGACAGCGGTGCCGGCCGTGGCGGAGCAAAAGCCGAGGCTCTGGGGCTGCGTTCATGTGAAATGTATCCAACAGCAAAGCAACCGAGAGTAGCAGTGGCAGAGGGCTGGAGCGGGGGTGACTGCTGAATGCAGCGTGCCTTCTGGGGGACAAAAATTTCCTACAGTTGCGTTGTGGCCACGGTGTGTAAATTACAGCTCAGTGAAGCCCGATGAACAGCCAGGCAGCTCTGAGATTCGAACGAGGACTCCCACGTCAGGGGCCGCTCAGCCCTCGCGTGATCCCTGTCAGGACGGCCGCCGGAGCTATGAGCTCCAGTCACCACCTGCGTGACAAGAGCTCTCCCACAACGGACCCTTGCCTGGCAAAGCCAGGTGCGCAGGGAGATGGAGGCGAGGCTGAGCGGGACCCTGCTCGGAACGGGCAGAGGTACCAGACAAAGCCAGCAGTTCCCTGGAGCGGGCACGCTCGGAGGGGCAACTGGTGGTACCTCTTCACGGAGCTCCCCGCTGTGAGACGGTTCCACAGCAGCACATGGGAACGTGCCAAGCAGCCAGATGCTGAGCCATCAACAAAAAAACAGAAGCTACTCGGGAGGCTGAGGCAGGGGGATCTGAGTTTGAGCCCAGACTTGGAATTCAAGCAGGACTGTTGTTTCAAAACAAAAACTAGAGCTGGGGACTTAGTTCAGTATAAAGGCCCCGGGCTCGATGCCTAGCAGTGGTGGTAACGGTACAGCTTTATGATTATTAAAAAGGTAAAAACTAGTTGTTTTGACATACTCTTTTGAGTAAATTTTTTTTGTGGTCCTGTGTCACAAATGAACTCAGAGCGCTCTTTTTTTTAAGAGCTGGAAGAGTTTACTGAGAAAGAGTTTATTGCATGCATGCTAGGCAAGTGTCCCCCTATTGCACCACAACCCCTAGCCCTATGTAAATTTTCTGTTATACTTTGTTGAGACAGGGTCTCTCTCTGTAATTGAATGCAGGCTGACTCGTCTGCCTCAGCCCTGAGAGCTGGGATTACATGTACTCACCACCACACCTCCCCCCAAGATACACTGTAAAAACCAACAGGTTTTAAGCATGAAAGATGCTCACATAGTATTATCAAGGGGGGAAAAAAAAACCATCAAAATTTTCATATCTATTTCTCAGAAAATCCCAAGGCAGCCTAAGAAGCTGTGCCAGCTCACGCCGGGGTCGCAGAATCACAAAGTGCCAGAGAGGACCTTGCTGTGGCTGCTTTCTCATTTGGGGAAATCGGGCTCGGGGAGGAGGGGTCAGGAGCATGCTAACACCTTCATGGCTATGGAATTTAAGACACAGTAAACAGAACCAGGCCCTCAAACTTGTGATTTTGCCATTATCACTGGTCAAAGCTGGGCATGGTGGTGCACACCTGTAATCCCCGCACCTGGGAGGCTGAGACACGATTGTGAATTCCACACCAGCCTGGATTAACTAGACACTGTCTTCAAAGAAGGAAAAAAGAAAGGAAAAGAGATTTGAGTAAGGTGTAGCTGAAAAGTGCATTCTTCATGCATGCTTCTGTGACTTGCTTTCCCACTGGATTCCCCTTCAACCAATATTAACCTTATTGGTTGATAAGTGTTGGGCCCACTTTTGGAAACTAACTGGCTGGCCCCACTCTGAACCTGCCTCACCTTGTGGCTTTGCTCCATAAATATTCCCTGGGCAACAGGGCTCCTAATTCTGGGTCGCCAGTCCCCTATTATAACCCCTCCTAGGCAGAAGGCTTCTTTCTCAATAAACTCTTCCAGCTCTTAAAAAAAAAAAGAACGTTCTGAGTTGATTTGTGACATTAAGTGGTAACACGAACATGGAACAGGATATGGTTGCACATGACTGTGATCCCAGCACTTGGAAGGCTTAGGCAGGATTGCTATCAGTTTGAGCAAGGTCCAGAATTCGATCCCTGGTACCGCGCAAAAAAAAAAAAAGAAAGAAAGAAAAGAAATTATCATGCTGTTTAACATTATATGAATTTCACCACAGTAAAAAACAAACAGGGGCCAGGTCCAGGTGTGGTGGCTCAGGCCTGTAATCCCACCACTCGGGAGGCAGAAGCAGGAGGACTGCCAAGTTCGAGGCTGAGTTCAGGACCAACCTGAACTACAAGAGCGAGATCCTATCTCAAAAACACTAAAAAAATAAAAATTTTTAAAAAGGGGGGTACTGCGGATTTGGCTCAGTGGTTCTGGAGACTACCTTGCAAGTGCAAAGGCCGGGGTTCATCCCAAGTAACAACATACAACAGAGCCTGGCATGGTGACTCATGCCCACCAGCAGTCAGTAGCACATATCATAATGCTGGGCATGGTGACTCATGCCTGAGATCCTAGCGCTCGGGGCAGAGGCAGGATTGCTGAGCTTGAGGCTGAGCTCAGAACCAGCCTGAACAAAAAAGGGAGACCCTGCCAAAAAAAAAAAAAAAAAAAAAAAAAGGCGGGCCAGGGATTTAGACCAGTGGTTCCAGTGTTCGCTGGGCAAGCGCCAAGGTCCCAGGTTCGATTCTCAGTACCACAAACCACAATGCCAGGAGTCGTGGCTCATGCTTGTTATCCCAACACTCAGGAAGCAGAGGCAAGAGAATTGCCAAGAGTTCCAGGCTTGCCCAGGATACA
>PVIR01036343.1:0-15877 GCA_004026965.1 Petromus typicus
TTGTGTTTCTCTATGGATTCTCCCTAGGTACATATGGCACACTAGATACTCACCATCAATTACGTTTATCTTTCTTCAAATACAAACATCATATATTTCTAAATTTAAAAAAAAGAAAAAATCGTGAATGATCATGGGAAAACCATGGACTATACATTTAGGCTCATTTGCATTCTAACTCACATTACACATCCACCTGCAGCACTATGAGTAAATGGCATGTTGTTTGCATGCTCCCCTCAGTCCTGTAGTCCCCAACTCCCTGCTCTGGAAAATCTGCTTTCTGCATGCTGCTCCATGCATGCTTCTACATTCCAAAGACTTCTGATGTGATGTTTGATGAAACAGTTGGAAAAAAGAATCTATCTGGTGACCTGGTAGAATCTACTACTATCTTCCTTCTTTTTCCATTATTCCCCAGAAGGCAGGGCTAAGCTTTGCCTTTACTTTCCCTTCCTCTCTTAATTAAACTCAGCCTGTAACATTTGCTTCTTATTCCTAATTTCCAGATATTGTGAAAGAGAAAAATATTCAAAGGGAAAGGGTAAGGGTAAGTAATGAGGAGAAAGAAAAAATATGATGTTAAAAAAGGTCATGAAGAATATGTATATAGGGACGGGGGGTTGTAGGATGGGTAGAGGAATGAGAAAAAATGAGAATTATCTCATGTCATATTCTAGTACAAATTCTCAATATTAAGTGTTATCATGATGTGTATATAATGTACCAGTGAGGAATTCCATTAAAAATATTTCAGTCTATAGGTTATACAAAAGATGGGGAAGGGTGCAAGGAAAGAATTAACCTATTCATATGAGATTTTAAAAAGTATCTCTAAAATCTTGTCTTTGTTACATTTGGGAAACATTTGACATGGAGCTTGGAATATTCTATGTTCTCAGCACAAGATTTTTTTTAAGAACATACTATAGGGTAATTTCTGTGAAAATTTCAAGTGCTGCACTTTGAATTGATAAATTCATGACATTTCCTAGCCAATCAGAGGGCTCCTCTTTCCTATTGCTCTATTAGCAGGTAGAATTCAGCTAATTCTATCTAGATTACAGAAAGATCTTTGTAAACATTTTATGATATTTTCCCTACAAAGCTCTCTACATACAAATGGGGGTAACCAATCTCAGTGGTAACAAAAAATAACTCTCAGAAAAGTTCTTCAATTAATATGGATTCTAAATACATAATACAAAAGAAGTGTCAAGCAAAGTGTGAGCTTCCTACTTCGTGTTTATATGTGGATGGCTTTCAGTGATTAAGACAAGAACTAAAACAGTAAATGCAGCTGGTCAGCCACAACAATGTGCCTTTTCAAGTTTTGGCTGATCGAGACCTGAAAAGGTAGCAGTGTCAGTATTTTTTGCATAAACATAACTGCAGATTTTCATAGTTTTGGTTCAAGACTTGAGCTCCCCCAGCTGATCAAATATCACCAGGAAGTTTCTGCCTAAGTTATTATAGTTCCTTAACTAAGAAAATGCATTGGAATTATGTGGGAGTATGGGAATTCACCCGATATGATGAATTATGAAGAACCAGTAGTTACAGATTTCTCAGGGTGCATAATAATTAATATAACAACAGAATTAACAAATATTGCTTTTCTGTTAATCTCCTCCTACTTAAAAAGACAATGCTTTAGTTTTTAAGTCTCAATTTTGGTAATATTTGTCTCCAAATAAATGTTTCATTTTCCACACTTCTAGAATGTACTAAGAGACTCCTATCAGTAAGCAGAATTACTATTGCATAATATCTGCTATATTTATCATGTTACACGATTCCCTCTTCAATAAGTCTGTGGTCTTAGTTTGCAGATGCTTTATTTGTCAAAATATCATTATATAAAATGTCTTATCAATATGGTTTCTAAAAGAAATAAGAAAAGAACACTTATTTTTTAAAAATCACTGTTTTGAACTGTACAGGGCACGGTTAGTGATTACAGAAGTTATTTAATCTTTATCATTAATTATTAACAGAGCATTCACTGAATAAAACTTCAATTAATTTATTATCCATTTTTGCCAAGCTGGGAACTAAAACATTTGGGACTGTACTCTTGATGATCTCTTTTGTTCCTAGTAATTCTTTCCTCAGTGGGCTTCACCAGCACACTGGGGAAGAGGAGTAGCCCATTGATCAGCAGCAGATGCTCCGCTTAGGCTGAGCAAATGCCTGGATGGTGAAGGGCAAGGGAAGCAGCAGCTCTTGGAATAACATATTTAAGAGCTGAGGGAGGTACCTTCCATTACAACTACTAATCACAAGAAATAGTTCCTGCAAATGATAGGTAGTGTGTGCCCTTCTGTCTACATCCATTTTGTTGGTAAAGAGAATCACAGTTCTTGGGCACCTGAAGATCATAGAAATGCCTGGACTAGAAGTAATGGTTTCACTAGAATGTCTAGGTAATTTCCAGCTCTTGCTTTAGGATGCAATAGGGGGTCAAGAGTGAGCAGACAAGGATATCAACATAGATGGCTCCGTACATGTCTAAGTGAGGTAGATAGACATGCACTGCTTCAGAAAAGGTGATATACCCATCTTTCTGAGATCATGGCTTCCCAAGAAGCAATATTTTAGCTGTAATAGATTAACACTCTCTCTAAAGAAGCTAGAGTTTAACTTACTTCATTCCGGGTTGAAAGAAGAAAAAAATGCAAAGTGTGTCCACTGATATTTAAAGAGGACAAATGGAAAACTAAACACATCAATGATTACAAGATTTATCTTAGTTAGGTAAATGAAATTTGCATTTATGGGCTTACTGGTTTTGTCTGAGGCAAATCCATTTGGTTGATGATTGTTGAATTTCCATTGCCTTTGAAATTTGAGACAACAAATCTATAGTCCTGCATTATGCCAAAGGCCATACCAACACCCAAGAATCAAGATGCCTTTTGTGTCTAAAAGAACCTTCCAGGCTTTGAGGAGGGAATTGATGACTAGATGAATTCCATTAAATAATGCTACATATTTTAGCATAGAACAGACAATTGGCCAATGCTGGATTTTGGTTTGTGGTCTAATAACTAAGGTGAAGCACATCAGATCATCTAGTCATATACAGTGACACCTGTGCCTGTGGCTGTCCACTTTTCAGAGCTGCATGCTGAGACTTTGCCCTTGTCCTTAGAAGCTGTTGCCCTTTGATGAATCCCAGGAAGCTGCCTCTGGCCTGGATTCTCCCCTAACCTTCTCTTCTAGTCTTGTCCCCACATGTGGCAGTTCCAATGTATCTGCCAAAGGAAAAAAATCTGCATGATGATATAAACAAGTGAGATAATGTGTATGTCACTAGATCAGGGTACAGTGTTCTCTATCTTTTTCAATGGTGTGCCCTTGGATGACTCACTAACTTACAGAGCCCAGGTTTTTCATCTTTGTAGAGCAGTGACCTCAGTTATTGTGTAGGTTTTGCTGGGCCAGCACTGTGAGCCCACATGAACTGGTCAGTCTTGAGTCACTTAGCACTTATGCAATTGTCACTTGGGATGGACGGTTTGCATACAAATGCAAGTCCTTTGTTGGTGAGTGTGGGGAAGAGCAAACAAAGTGCCGATTATAGCAATTATTTCACTTTACTTGTGAAAATATCATGAAGCCTTGGGAAGTATAGGTTACATAAAATAGGAGGACAATGCTATTTTCTTTATAGGGTTTTTATAAGGATTAATCACTGGCCACAAAATTAACATTGCCAAACATTTTTAAAATCTATTTTGCAACTAAAATAATTAAGAAAGAAACCTTTGATTGATGGTAAAAAATAGGAGGCTTAGGGTAAAGAGAAATAATTTGGAGTTAGTACTCCTATCTCAAGGTGATAGTCACATAGTCTACATTCATCTTAGAGGTTACCTTAACTGCCAGCTCTTGATACCTTCAGGCATTGACTCCATCCTCTACCATATCTAATAAAATAGCTTATTGTATCAGAAGCTCAATATAGATGTGTCAAATGAGAAATGAATGAAGTTATAATTAGAAGTGCAAAGTAGGAATGGCAATACCACGTTCACTGAGGTCTTGCTCAGTAGCCCATAGTTTAGAAATGCTAAGCTCATGGGATGCAAGATTAATTAACAAACAACCAAGTGCTGAGTTCAGGAACAAGAAGAGACCATTATAGTTCTGTTGCTGTTGAGGCAAAATATTAATCAACACAAAGGTCCTGAATAAAGCCTTGGAAATTTCCATTTTGTAAAAACAATCTTAGAGAAGTATAGGAGACAAAAGAGAGTCTATTCTTTATCCCTAACACAGGATATATGATCTAAAATAAGGTTTTACCAGCTTGATACAAAATCTTGGTCACTAATTTTATTTACACTAGCAGTTTACCCCCCAGGGCTCAGTAGTACAGGTCAGGCAGAGGCTGTGGGCATTAAGCCCAGGCCTCACTTCCTTTCATACTGACTCAGTTGTAACAGATCTTTGGGCAAGAACATGCATAATTGGAGTAAATTAGTATCAATCCTGCCTCTGTTTCCTCTCTCAGACCACCACTTTTGGTGTCTACCTGTTACTGGTGATTTTGCACTTGGCATGCCCTGTGAGATGTCTCTGTTGTTATTTATTCTCGTTGAATCTAAGTAATCTTTAAATGTCTGAGTAAGGGTCTTAGTTTTCAGTAGTTTTTGCAATACCAAAGAATTCCAAAAGTGAAGAAGAGAGCAAAATCCCAGTAGTACTGCTTTCCTGATGAACATAAAAAAATGCAGCCAAAGGTGACCTAGAGAATTGAAGGTATTTCTTATTTTTTTTTCTCCTTTAGTTTTTTTTTTATTATCTTTATTGGTACATTAAATATACACATCATGATTGCACTCCATAATGGGGATTTGTACCAGTATAAGACACAACTTAATTCTCATTTTTTCCCATAGCCCCACCCACCCTACCACCCCCCCATATATATAAAATTTGTTTCCTTACTTTTTTGTTACAATCTCAACATTGTCCCCTTTCATGAAGGTATTTCTTATTTGTTTAAAACTGCATAGAAAGGGCCGGGGATTTAGCTCAGTGGTTCCAGCATTTGCCTTGCAAGCACAAAGTCCCTACTTCAGTCCTTAGTAGCCACATACAACAATGTTGGGCATGGTGGTAGCTCATATCTGTAATCCCAGCAGAGACCAGAAGATTTCTCTGAGTTTGAGGCTCTCCTGGGCTACATAGTGAGTTCAGGACTAGCCTGAACTACAAAGAGACATCTTGTCTCAAAAAAAATTGCATGTTAGTTCATCAGAAATTACTAAGATTCATCTATGTGCATTTGGGCTTCATGGGGGAGAGGGAAGACACAGTACAGAACCCACTTTGACTTGTGATAAGGCCCGAGAAGCTCGAGGGTGCTAATGTTCTTGTCATCATTGTGTACCAGGTTTGGGAGAGAACTAGACAGCCAGAGTCTGACACACCTCAGGGACTCTGTGATCCACAGAAAGGGATCCGATGCCAGCAAGGAGTGAGGAGTGGTGTGACAGCAGTGATCACAAACAGCTGAGCAGAGAACAGCAGGAATCATCTTCTGTGAGGACAGAGTCCTGGGACTAAGGGACTAGGGACTAAGGAAGGGGACTGGAGCAAGTCTCCTAAAATAACCAGGGAAATGGGTAATGATTCAAACAATATGGCCTTTTCTAAACTGCTATGGCTGCTGGAACAAATCACTACAAATGTAGGGCTCAAATCAATATAAATTTGTTATGTGATAGGTCTGAGGTCCAAAGTGCAGCTTGCCAGGCTGAGTTCACAGTGATGGAAAGACTGCTCCTGGAAGTGCCAAGGGACAATGTGTTTTCCTGCCTCTGCCAGCTTGTAGAAGTTGCCCACTTTCCTTTGCCAATGGGGCACTTTCCTCAGGTCTTTCTCGAGATACTACTTCTCTAGTTCTACTTCTTCCAAACTTCTTTTCTACTTTTTTATTTTTTGCTATTTTGTCCTGTTTTTAAAGTGATATCCTCAATTTTATCTCTAATCTTCTTGTTAAATTTGTCTTGGCTTTTGAAATTTTAGTTTTCTTTTATCATGGTATCCTGATCCTATGTACAAAATACCTTTTCTCACTTCTTTGAAATCATTAATACTACTATTACTTTGCTTTCCCTCTCTCTTCTCCTTTGGACTACTTCTGTTTTCATTCTCCAGCCCTCACAGAATCTAGTGTCCTCAAGGTCTCAAACATTCTTATTTTACTTTTTCCCCCAGAACTATCCTCCAGGGTAGGGTGGGAAGGGACTGTCTAGAACATCCATTAAGAAATATTTGAGATGCAGAATTGCAATTACATTTAAACTGAGAGAGCATGCTATGAACTGCAGATTTCTGTTCCACACTGACCAAACATGTGGAAACCAGGTTCCCAAGATAATGGCATTAGGAGACGTGGGCTCTTCTAGGAGATCAGGTCATAGAGGCAGAACCCTCATGAATGGACTTACTGCCCTTAGAGAAAAGGCTGCAGAGACCTCCCTGTCATTCTGCCCAAGTGTGGAATGGTGAGAAGGTACCATTCAGGAGAAAGCAGGCCCTCAGCAGATACTGAATGCTTTGCTTTGACCTTGTACTCCTGGGCTCTAGAACTGTGAGACATTAATTTCTGTTTGTAAGATATCCAGTTGGTGACATTTTACTATAGCAGACTATAAAATAAGTACTTACTGATAAGAGTTGAAAAGGACACAGTATGTGAAAATAAAATGTTATCAGTGACATAGAAGACAGGCATACTGTCTTTGCTTGGCAAGGGATTTTGGAAGTGTTTTAGTCTAGGGAATCTTTTTCAAACTGTTTCAGTGATGGTAGAATTCTCAATCAGCAAGAGACATTAAGCCAGAATTAAGAAGTCTATAAAGGGTCCTACTATTTTAGGAAATGATAAGCAGTTATAGATGGCATACTGTTGGCCATGAGAAGGAAAGTTCATTTTCAGAACTAAGATCAGTAGCAATTATGTGTACACAGCAAAGTGGTTGCTTCCCAAAAATGTCACTATTCACGTACTTCTGAAATGCTTTGAGTAGCTCATTTTTCTTATCTTTCTCACTGTGACTTGGTCAGTCCACCTGTCACTTCCTTTTGCCTAATGACTGAGTTTGCCCCATCTTTCATTCCTCAGCAACACAAAGATGGGCTTAGCAGCACAACACTCAGACAGAACATGCGCAAGTTTTGCTGAGTCAAAAGGAAGTAGAAGAGTAATTCATACATATGCTGAACTTTACAGTTTTATTTCTCACTTACCATTGATGGAAGTCTTTCTGGATTTCAGTATTGGCTGAAAGTTTCTTAAGATATCATTAAGATATAGGTTTTGTTTCTAGAGACTATTCGTGAACTAATTGCATCATAGGCTTCAGTCCTTGTGCTCCAGAACTGCTATGTTGGCCAGTTTCAGCCTGCTTAGACCTATAGAACCAAACCAACATGCTTTCTTCCTCTAGCTTTGTTCAAGTTTTAAAGCAGAATATATATGTTTCTTACATAATCAGGAAAAAATTCAATTTCTCAAGTTCAGAACTTGTCAATTATTTTTCATTCTCTACTAATTCCTTAACTGTTATTATTCAATTAATCTTTACTTTTTCCTGGTTGTTACAAATTTTCTCAGATATGTTAAAAAGCTTCTTAGCAACAACAGCATAGAATCAAAGCTCCTCAGGCCAACACTCATACTCAAAGCATGTTAAGGCAGTCGACCTCTACATAAGCAGAGTCATATGCTGTATAGTGAGAGCACATAATGAAACAGATGAGTAATTCAGACCAACATAATGAGCTTTGCAATTTTAATTATCACCTGTCACTAACAGTGGTCTTGCTGAATCCCAGTATTAGCAAAATACAGATTTTGCTAATTTTTAGTATAATAATGTACTTAAAGGGATGAAATCTAAAAATATCAAAAATATTTTAAATGCCAGTTATTGATTTGTATACAATTGATATTTTAATAAATTTATACAAATACAAATTCATATAAATAAAAATATGAGATCAAATCACCCTTTGATCTCTTTTATTAGTACTTGATCTCTCTCCATATAATGTACCTATGGCAATAAGCCACTAAAGGCTGATAATCTTTCAAGGTTTAAAATTATTAACATTTCAGCGTCACCTCTGCATTTAAATACAGAGGCACAGTAAAAGATGGTTTATCCACCTGTGAGGAGAACCAACTTCTTGTACCATGGAATAATCTAGTGCAGCTTTTTGCAATCAGGATGCAAACTCACTAACTAAAGATTTCATGCTGACAGTAGTAGTAATTTCACCTCGCATACATAGAAGTTAAAGATGCAAAGCCTCGGATATTATACGAGGTTGACAGAACATATGATTTCTAATTTATAGAAATGAAAATTTAATTTAATTGTAGAAATTTGATTGCAGTAGTAGAATTTAATTGCAGCAGAAATAAGAATGATATGAGTAAGAAGACAAATATGATTTACATTGATCTCCAGGCCCATGGCTACATACATAAATTGACAAACTTTAACTTATATTTTATACCACAAACTGGAGATATACGTAGACACACCCATTGCCTTGCTGTGGTATTCCAGCCTAATAAAAAAGATTTTAATAAATTCTTCAAAGGAAAAAGTCTAAATTAAAGCATAGTGGTTTCATAACTCCAGCAGTCTAAGAGGCTGAGGGAGGTGAACTGCAAATTTGAGTCGAGGCAGAAGAACTTAGTGACTTAGGGAGATCCTATCTCAGAATAAAAAAATAAGGGTTTGGAAGTAATTTGGTGTGAAGGTTTATTTAACATGCTTATAATTTTATATTGCAAAATACTGAGTCTTTGGCAGAAAGCAACACATGATGACAACATTTGGCAAAACCAAAGTCTCCTCAGGGAATTTCTCAGAAAGTGATGTGGCCCATCTCTCTTAAACTACACAATTAATAATGCAGCTTGACGCTTGTAATAATGCAGCCTGACGCTTGCTTTCCTCATTAGCCCTTTTGAATCATCTGCAGAACAGGAAGAGAATAAATAGATGACAATATTTATTTCCAGTTATTACCCTCTGTCTTGTAAGGGAAAATGTGTCAGTGTAGATTTGCAGCGTGGTGCTGATGTTTGAGAAGTGGTCTTGACTGTGCAGCCCTCCTCCGGACTTGGCCGCCTATTCGGTGACTTTTCTGAATCACGTGAGAAGAACAAATGCCAACCAATCAACCTGAAACTGGATGCCATTCCCTCTTTCTGCTTCTTTGCTGTCCAAATCTCCCCCCCTAACCTTTATCCCTAAAACCATTGATCCCTCCCTATGAAATCTAAAAACGGAAAATGCAGCTTTCCATGTGAGAGGCGTGCGCACTTCCTCCCTTACCTGGGTGTTGGCTGTGTTCCACTTTGTGGTCATCCTGCAGTTCCCGGCTATACCGCTCAGGCGAAGGCTGTTGTCTTCAGTGCATGGCCGCCATTGTTTTGGCACACGCTCTCCCGTCAGGAGGCGAAAGATGGGATGGAGGTGGGGAGCAAATATTGTATTTGCAAAACTGAACCAGATCTCATAGAAACACCATTTTCAGCACAGAACTGCAATCCTGCTATTAAATTAGAATTGCTTCTCCACAGGCTTTATTAAAGTAAGTACAAATTCTTTCAGGAGAATTCCAGGTTTGATATAACTTTTAATTAAGTTTCTCAAAAGCTGGAACTCATTTATTCTTCCCTCTGTCTACCAGGAGCACTGCCGCATGTTCACTGAGATCTTTCTTTGAATTCTAATTCCAATTTGAGTTTTTATATGTCAGTTTGGCTTACTCCTTGGGTATTTTTGAAATTATTTGCTTGAATATCATCAATATCTACTTTTCCCCCTATTTTCATTATGTAAATCTCTCTAGATATAGCTATTAAGAAGTTTGAGCTATCTCCTTTCAATACTGGATTGCAGTCAGTATTTTAAGCCCAAATTAAACAAAATGAATTCCCTAAACAAATTAAATTCCAATATGCATTCATTTCTTATCCTGACTGGAGATAAAAAGGTGATAGAAAAAGCACCTTAGAAAAATGATTCCAGAGGCAGTACAATAAAAAGTGTGGGAGCTTCTCAGTGTTTATCTGACTAGTGAAATCCACATATTGTCAAAAGTTTCAACCAACTTTTAAATCCCAATCAACATTTCATTTGGCATCCAAACTTAGACTATAAAAAGAATACAATTTGTAGGAGGCAAAATTCTTTGTTTTCTTTGACAGTAATTTTTTAAGAGTAGGGAATCTTAGAGATAAAATATTGTATAGTTCAGTTCAGAATTGCTGAAAAGGAAATATTCAAGGGATGCAGTTAATTCTACACACCATCCTCTCTCATACCCAACTGTACTTCATGGTATTAGACCTGTCCTGATAGATATATTAATTTGGACCAGTGGAACAGAGATTTTAAATGCACCTCTATTTATATAATGCCTCTGCCTTTAACTGTCCATTTATTAACCACAATTTCATCCAAGGGCATTTAGGGCATACAATGAAATGTAATAGCAGCTATAGTTGAAGGAGCTGAGTTTTTAGGAACTTGAATCCACTGATATCTCCACTTACAATGCCTGATGACAGAATGCACTGAGAAAGGGGCTTGACTTCAGTGTGTATCAGCTATATTTAAAAGCAACTCTTGGAGTCCTGCATAGAACATAAGAAAAATAACCGTAAACACATATGCCTTTTGCTTTCAATTAGCCATATTGATAAACAGACTTTAATTATTTTCTGCTATCTGTGAGCATATGGGTAATTACTATGATCCCCTTATGTTTTCCACATGGTTAATGCATCATGATGTGTAATTTTTGCTTAAAACTGAAAAATAGATGTAAACTTGTTTGAGAAGAGGAAGAATACCAAAGAGAATGAGTGCCGGATGCACTGAGCTGGCCTTTTACTTGTTATCTCAGCCACATCTCTGTAAAACAGACTCAAGGTCAAATAATCTGAGACTTTTGGAACTACAAGAGCGATGATGGCATCTGGCCCTCAACACGTGAAGAGACACACCGCGCTAAACTGAGTCGCTGGTCAAAGTCACACAGGGGGAAAAGAGGAGAGCCTGATGTAGAAGCGGGGCTCACAGGGTCCTCCTGACACCGACGCTCAATACCTGAATGCATGGGAGTTTTAGAACGAAAGCGTATAAAATGAGGCAGGGATGGCAGGCTTTATACTGCTTTCAGTAACTGATTGGCCCTCTGCAAACCCAGCCTCTGACTTCCTATTGTCTGAGGAGGAAAGGGTCAGCAGTCAGGGCCAGCTCTGAAAATTACAAAGGAATTCCAGATGGGACATTGGTGGTCTACGGTGGGTTTTCCAAACTCTGAAGGATTCTTGCAAAGTACTTCAGATCAACATACCCCACCCATATAAAATAAACCTTAATAACTGTAGTGAGTTAATGATTGTAGTTCACAACAGCTATGGTTTATTTATATTAACTTACTATAATTGTCATTCAATGAAAAATTATGTCCTAGGTGTTTTGATTTATATTTTCCTTTAAAAATACAGCTTTTGTCATTATTGTCAACTCACCTACTCTCTTCCGTTTCAATTAATTAACACTTAAATAGTTCTTCTTTTATTATTTGATTTGGTTAGTTCCTGACTGTGTCTTTTGGACTTTTTCTATTTTAAGTTAATTTAAGAAAAATCATAAAAATTTCTGCATTAATAAATGTAACTGAAACAGTTATGTCTTTAAAAAATCAAATAAATATTGGTATTGTTATCAGTTGTGAGAATGTAGCAAGCCATTCTGATAAAATTTGTTGAACAATATTTTGTACAAGATCATGTGCTTCTTATTCAAACTGCCTTAAAGATATTATTTGTAGTTATTGGTAGTATCTCAAAAGAATGGGTCTATTGGCTATGAATATACACACATCAATGTTTAGTTCCACAATGCCAGAATATATCTTATGTTTCTTAAAGGATAAAGATATTTAATTGGTTTTAAAAGCAACTTAAAGATCATGTAAGTTACCTTATTTTCAAATCTTTGTGAATGAGAATAAACATACCAGAGCAGAATAGAGCAATTATATTATCCCATCATCATACAAGGATAAGCTTATATTGCACTCAGATCTTTTTTTCTTGATTTATTTCTACATTTAGAGAAATTTGACCAATAGCTTGGTAAAATTACACTGTTGAAGTCTATCATAGCCATCAGGAACTACCGATCTAATCCCAGCATAAAATTCTAAGTGCTGTAATTTTAAATTTCTCTTTCTCTCTCTCTCTCTGTGCATGTGTGCGTGTGTGTGTGTGTGTGTGTGTGTGCGTGTGCGTGTGTGTGTGTGTCAGGGTCTCACTATCCAGTTCAGGCTGGCCTCAAACTCACAGAGATCCTCCTGCCTCAGCCTTCTGAGTGCTGAAATTACAGTTATGCACCATCATGTCTAGCTTCAAATTTTTCCGTAAAACCAATGTTGACCTTGTGGGCCTACTAAATGTTAGATAAACCAGCAGATAAAGCCAATTAATCTGCTTTAAATAACTTCCTTCTTCCTTCATGCCAAGAAAAAAGAAAATGGGATTCTTTGAACTATTTAAGATGATTTAACAGTGTGACCTTTATCATATATCTATTCATCTGTTGATCTATTATTGGCTTGATAGACTGCATAGCATTTAGGGGTATATAAGCTAAGGAGCCAGGGAAATGGAAGTAGTATTTAGAAAATTAAATGCCAGCTATATGAAGAGCCCCACATAGAGAGAAATGAATCTGGAATATTTGGATTTTTGTTTGTTTGTTTGTTTTTGTGGAGTACATACAGACTAAGATTAAAGAAAGGAAAACTATTGTTGTTTGACCTAGTTCAGATGGTATCTTAGTAATAGATGATATAAAGAATATAGAATACCTTCATTTTTTCTTTGTTCCAGTCTTTTCCACCATGGAAAATAAGCTCCATATTGGAAATGTACAAAATGAGAAGTATTATGGTATAGTAAAAAACATGAGGCTTAGAATCAAATGTAGATTTGAATTCAGGCTCTTTTCTTAGGTGATATAGGATGTTGAAAACTTACCTGGTCTGAGTTTCACTTGATGATATCAATGGTTAGCAGTATTACATAAAATGACCTATGTAAAGGTACTTTGATATGCCAATAACTTCAAAAATAATTAGTAAGAGGGAATGGAAGCCTAAAATAGGCAAAGGAAGCAAATAGAAAATTTTGATAATCTTTTAGGGTCTAGAAGAATTACTGTACTCTCAATGTGCTGAAAAAAATCTGCAAAGCAATAATGACCTCATTGCCCTTGACCTTTGAGAAGTGATGGCAAGAGACAGATGTCCTAACCTATGTCCAATTCTCAAAGAGGAGGAAAAGGGGCATTCCTAAGATCTGGAAATTTGAACTAGCCAGCTAGATAGTTTAACTCTAATGAAAATTCTAGATAGCTTATGGGTTATTAAAAATATATTATAAGTGGAAATTTTAAAAGTAGTAATTGCTGAAACCAGCATTTAATCAAATGCAAGTAATTCTGAAAGCAATATTTTCTTCTTTTTACAATTTTGCTGCTGTTGTTGTTGAAACAGTCTTGCTGTGTGTTTTAGGCTAGCCTTGAACTCACTACGCAGCCCAGGCTCGTCTTGAAAACTTGAGGCTATCTTCCAGCTTCAGCTTCCCAACCTCTGGAAAGGCCTGTGGCATCACCCTTGGGTCTTTATTGTTTTTTTCTGTTTTTGAAAGGCTGCACAACTAATCAGGGAAATGATGTAGACATATAGTACATCCATTTGCATTTCAAGACAGTATATGACAAAACCACATGAACTTTTAATACTAATCATGTTATAAATATCCAGAGGCATCTACTAAAGACAATGCTTTCTGAATTATCTAACTATGGAACTATCTTCAGCAAAATATCTAATGAAGTCTTTAAAAACTTGGCTTTGGTACAACAGTGGAAAAAATAATATAAACCTAGATAATAATAATACAACCCTAGACAGTAATAATACCCTCCACTGGATAGGCAGTCTTTGGCATTCTGTATTCTTTTTAAAAAGATTTTTAAAAAGGAAAAGGCAAACTGCAATTATTTTTCAAATGAGGAGATGATAATGATGAATAATATAAAGACATACTATAAATGGAATAATTTGGAAGTATAGATATTTGGGGAGTTTGTCCTAAAAATTGATGTCAGAATTTTCAATGAATGCAGTACAGATCCATTCTGCGTAGGTAACCTCTGACAGAAGTACTATTGCGAGTCATAGCGCTGCAGATTTTGACTAAATGTAATGATTTCAGTGACAGTGCTGATCCTGGGTTTAGCAGCCTGGATTATACATCAGCCTAGTCACTTCCCAACTGGGATCCTTGAGCAAAGTGTACGACTTCCCAGAAACTCGGTTTTCTCCCCTGTAGAGGGAGGGAGCTATGGACGCACTCAAAGGGGAACGCTATGTGGGGCAAGAATCACATCATTTTGGGAACACAACAGGTACTCAATAACTAGGATAACCAGAACCACTAGTAACACTGGGAGCTGCCTAATAATGAAAAACTTGAACACCTGACAGTAGAATCTCTCAATAATGGACTAGTTCTGGCATATATTTAATCATTAGAAAAAAAAAAAAAACAACAACACTGAAAACCTACCTTGGGTAACCCGACAGAGTACATGTGACTCAGTTCCTGACCTTATCCCCTAATCCTCACATCCAGAGGAGCCTGGGAGCGAAGGAAACATATTAAAGAACCTTCATTCCAGGTGTTTGTAGCTTAGAGTTCTCCTTCTTCTCTTTGACCTGAAACTCCTCAAGTTGCAACGTATCAATCAGCACTTAAAGGTGAATTTAAGGTTTAAAAGTTGAGAGACAGGACTTCAGGAAACTCTCCCTAACAAAGCACAGAAACAAGTGACAGCTTTTTGACAAAGACTTCAGCAGCTGTAGATTTCTGAACAGGGACCTGGGATTAACAGGCTTCTGCAGCCTGGGATATCCCAGGGTTTTGTCACTTTAAAAAGCTACTCTACCACTTGCAACTTGGGACAGCTTCTGACATAACCGGAAGTGATTTGAATGCAATCTAGTTTTTGGACTTTCTGAACTTCAGGAGTTTTAAAACAAGTTTTAGCTTTGGATTCAACTACCTTTATTTAATATTTCTATTTATTTTAAAAATTGTTTTGACAATAGCAAGGGTTAAAATATCACTGGGAAATCCAGGACAAAAACTGGTTTAGTAAATTTTGCATACCAGCTTTGAATACATATTAAATTCTAAACAAGACATAGTCTTTCCTCTCTCTCTCTCCCCCCCCCCCGGGTGTCTCTTTTCTGTGTCTGTCTCTCTCTCTGTGCACCACCCCCCATTTCTCTCTCTTCTTAGTGAAACAGAAACTAGTGGGGGTGGGGAGAGAAAGAGGGAACTGGGAAGAGGAGAGGAAGTTAGACGTTGTTTCCCTCTCTGTCTTCCTTAGAAAGCACAATATGGCATCTTCCATGAGGAGCTTGTTCTCCGATCACGGCAGATATGTTGAATGTTTTCGGAGCTTCCTCAACAATTCCACGGAACACCAGTGCATGCTGGAATTCATGGACAAGCAGCTGCCAGGCGTCATAGCAAGGTAACAAAAGGGGACGTTTTTTTTTTTTTTTTTTTTAAATTATCTTTATTGGTACATTAAATATACACATCATGATTGCACTCCATAATGGGGATTTGTACCAGTATAAGACACAACTTAATTCTCATTTTTTTCCCATAGCCCCACCCACCCTACCACCCCCCCATATATATAAAATTTGTTTCCTTACTTTTTTGTTACAATCTCCACATTGT
>PVIR01036344.1:0-15866 GCA_004026965.1 Petromus typicus
GAGGCTGAGCTCAGGGCCAGCCTGAACCACAAAGCGAGACCCTGTCTCAAAAAAAAAAAAAAAAAAAAAAAGAAGTTGTCATAGTCGCCATCTGTCCCCTTGCTTGTTACCTCACTTGTTCCATATCTGGATCCAAATGTCCACCTGGTTCTTGTTGTTAACACTTAAACTCCTGCTTCTCTGACCAAGACCTGGACATCCTGACTATTTTCTGCCCAGTGCCTCTGTAACTGTCTTCTATCTTCTGCCTAACTTACCTGTCCATAGCATTGATAGACAGGAAATTGTGGAGGTGGCTAGCTTCTGAATATCCTGGGAAAGTAGAACTGAAAGCAAAAGGTAGGGAAGGCAGGCTCTCTGCTGTAGAGGAAGCCAAGAAACTCAGAATAGCAGGTATCAGGGAACCATCCTTCACTGATGGGGAAGTCTCCCATCATTGCTCTTTTTGTATTTAAGGAGAAAAGGGTTGAGAATAGGGTGTTTGAAAACCCCTAAGGCCCTGTGGAGCACGGTGAGGGAGGCATGATAGTATAACAGACCAAGTACTTTGTAGGACATAGGGTTTTGAAGGATAAATATGGACATTTCCATTTCTGTCACATTTGAAAACTTAGTATGCAGAGTATGAAATCCACAAAATATAAACCCACTAGAAATGTTACCTTGAGACACATTGGTCATTTATGGGTACAAGGATGTGGTGGATTAACTAATGGTTAAATTGAAAGGCCCAGCTGAACTGAATCAGCATGGTCTGGGCGTGGAAGACCAGTTGAGGAGTGTGGCCTTGGTATAAAGAGAACTGGAGGGCCTGGGATTTAGCTCAGTGGTTCCAGCCCTGCCTTGGAAGCACAAGGGCTGGGATTGATCCCCGATAACCACCTACAACAATGCTGGGCATGGTGACTCAAGCCCACCAGCAATCAGTACCACATACCACAATGCTGGGTGTGGTGGCTCACACCCATAATCCCAAAACTTGGGAGGCAGAGGCAGGAGCTGTAAGTTCAAGGCTTTCCTGGGCTACATAGTGAGCTCAGGGCCAGCCTCAACTACAAAAGTGAGACCTGTCCAAAAAAAAAAAAAAAAAAAGACAGATACAAAGACTTGAGAGAAACTGTGTCTTGGGCTGGTCTAAGCTGTTCTGGAAAACAAAAACAAATGGCTCTGAGGACATCCACGGTTTATTCATTACAAATTTAGAAAAGAGGAAACTGAATAGGTCTTGGGACACCTACTAACAACAAAATCTCAAGCAGGGCTGTAGAATGAGAGTACAGGCATATCTTTGCTGAAGAGAACAGTGAATTCAGATGGGAAGAATTCAGTTGGAGCTGAGTTGACCTTGGCTGGAAATGAACTCAGCCATACTCTAAATACTTCAAATACAACACAGCTGAATTATGGAGGGGCAAGAATCTTGTGCCTCTATAGCCTGATAAGAGATGTCTGCTACATAAAATAAGTATATCGGAGGCCAAGAATGTAGCTCAGCAGCACAGTGCCTACCTGGAAAGTTCAAGGGCCAGAAATTGATTCCCAATACCAAAAATAAATAAAATTTAAAATGCAAATGATGGACTAGTTGCACACATCTGTAGTCCCAGTACTGTGGGAGGCTGGCAGGAAGATCCCAAATTCAAGCCCCATCTGGTCAATATAGTTCCTTGGTTAACCCTGTCTCAAATGAGTAAAAACAGGTCGGGCTGTAGTTCAGTGTAAAGTCCTATGTCCTATCCTCAGCACCGAGAAAAACAATAAATGTTTCTCTGTCACCTCAGCCACACTGCATCTTGATATCCAGTGGGACTATTTAGCTGAGTGTAGGGAAAGATGTGGCCTTTAGCCACAGGTTTTGCAGAGCTCCATAACCACTTATGCAGAGATCTAAATTTCCTTATCACTGTCACAAGATGTCTCTGGCATCCCAAGGAATGTTATGTTACTGAATCTTGCAAAGGAGATTCTATAAACAGAGTTAAAGAATCAGGAAATACTGCTTGGTTTGTCTGGGGAACTGCCTAGGGCCACCTCTCTTACCCTTTGCATTGCTGCTTTTGGATTTACTCCATAATAAAAGGAGTTGTTGGAAGATAGCTCAAGGTTCAGTCCTCCTAGGCTGTCCCCCCTGCTGGCTCTCTTTAACCTCATCCCTGAATGCCTCATTTCCTTCTGCGATTCCAACTGCTGAGTTCGCTGTAAAGTGGAATTGTATTCCCAAAAGGGTATGTGTATGTCCTGTCCCCTATAGCTGAGACTTCATGCAATGTGGAAATTTTATGGAGAACAGAATGTGGGGAGGCCCAGGAGGTGACCTGCTTATGTGCAGAGAATGGCTATAGCTCATCAGGGCTGCCTAAGACTGTGATTAGGTGTGGGGCTGGGCAAGGAGGTCAGGATTCTGGCTTGGAGATGGGAGGATAAGATGCCCTGAAGGAAACAACAGCTGCAGCTGATCCCTCTCTGCCTGGCTGGGCTGCACATAGGGTCCTGATAGTGATCACTGTAGATGAGGAAACCGAGGCACTGAATGGTTGCATGGCATGTGGGTAGGTGTGCAGTGCTGGGGATCGAGCCCAGAGCCTGTGCATGTGGGGTGAGTATTCTACAACTGAGATATAGCCCAGGCCAGGCAGAGTCAGGGTGACACTGCTACTTGTATTCCACATGGGGAAAGTGCACATGTAAGAACCTCTGACACCAGCAAAAATGAGGCCAGACCTTTTGGACATCACCTCCAGGGCAGAAGGAAGCCACCACGTGCTACAGGAGAGGAAGAGATCAGCCACTTCCATGTGACCTGGACCCATGGAGAGGAGCTATCCAGAGACAGCACAGACCATGGTCCACCACAGATCCAGAGATGGGGTGGTGGGAGATAGGAAGAGGAGATAGATGGAGAGGTTAAGCCTACACCAGGCAGAGACAATTCCAAGATGTAGAGCTGGAGATCTGTGGGTGAGGCTCAGCAGCCACCCTGATTGAGAAGGGGTTGGCATGTCCCTAAGAGAACAGTGGACCAGCACCAGAGGGTATCTGGGGAAGAAGTGGCTTGTGGGAAGGACTGTGAGGTCCTCTCCAAGGATGGCTTGCATTTTCTTGAGGGGCTGAGCCACTCAGTGTCCCAACCTCAAGAAGACTGCTTCTTGGGGGCCGGGGAGTTAGCTCAGTGGTTCCGGCGCCTGTCTTGCAAGCGCAAGGGCCCGGGTTCGATTCCCCGGTAACCACATAACAATACTGGGTGTGGAGACTCAACCCAGCAGCAACCAGTACCACATACCACAGTGCCGGGCGTGGTGGCTCACCCCTGTAATCCCAGCACTCGGGAGGCAGAGGCAGGAGGATTGTGATGTGAGTTTGAGGCTGAGCTCGGGGCCAGCCTGAACCACAAAAGCGAGACCCTGTCTCAAAAAACCTAAAAAAAAAAAAAGAAGACTGCTTCTGAGAAGCCCCTCTGGACTGGTTGCCAGCTGTGCCTGAGGCCCCAGGAAGAACTGCTCCTAAAGCTTCACACAGCCCCACTCTGGAGCCCATGTGCTTTGGAGCTAAAGGCTGATACTAGGGTGCCTCACACTAGACTCCCCACTCCTGCCTGAGGGGGTGGAGCACTGCTGAACACACTGCACAGGTGGCTGTTAGCCCAGCTGTTAGACACATCACCACACCCATTCCTCAGGATATCACTATTAAGGATGGCTCCATCTGTCCCTCGTGCACTGCAGCCTTAAGTCATTGTCTCCAGAGTGTCTCAAGGACAGTTTGGGTGGGCAGAACCCCAAGTAGGCTCAGAGGGCAATGGGGGCTGTGATCCAGTGCTGGATCCTTCAGAGGAGCTCAGACTCAAGCTCCACCCAGGACCCCCATGGCAGCACCATCTGATGAGGCCCAAGGCCTGAAGTCCCCTCCCAAGCCACCTAATTGCTGCCGCCTGTCACAACCCAAGTGTCACTGTGAGATGGGGCTAATTCTGACTGCATCAGATGCTCCTTCCCCACCCCCACCACAAGCTCAGGAATAAATGTTTCCCAATTTCAGGATAGAGAGACACCTTGGGGATGCTCCTCCTGTCCTCCAGGACTGCAAAGATGGTGTTCTGCTGTTTGTGCCTAGTCCACACCAGGGCTAGCCAGAAAGCCAAAGGGTCCACATTTCCTCCCCTCATCCCACATGCTGTCCCAAATAAACACACGAGATCGTGTTTCTGGTCTAGGAATGATGAATGTTTAGACATGAATGCCAGGTCTGCACTTGACCAGCGCCTCACAGGGAGCAGGCAGAGCGAAGACAGAGGTAGGGTATGGGTGCTTCAGGGGCACCAGCCAGGGCTCAGGGTTTCTGGGTGTGGAGGATTAGCCACAGGGACCAGGAGGTGCGAGGGTGAAGTCCAGGTGGGAGCCCAGGGGCTCCCAGGGAGCTGGCCAAGGCCACACTCCTTTCAGTGTCCAAAATCACCAGGTGCTCAGGCCTGTAGGGGGCCGGCCTCTGTCCATGGTGGCTGGGCAGGCCGCATTGCTGGGGTTAGACCCTAGCTCTCAACCCAAGAGTTAGTGAGAATGGGGATAGTGCAGCTAGTCTCGCCGTGGCCACTGAGGCTTCCTGGGTAGGTTGAGGCTCGGGAAACAGACCATCAGTGGCCCAGATGGGTAAGGGTGGCAACTCTACTGCCTTCGGGATCCAGTGTTGTCCTTGTCACCTGCCCCACTTCCTCCTAGAAAATCCCAATTCAAGCAGAAAACTTAAAATAGGAGAAGGAGCCAGCTTCCCCAAGTAGGGGAGGCACACCCCTGGTGCAGCCAGGCCTGTTGAGCAAAGTCACGGCTCTGAGTTGGTCCATTCCCATGGAAGACACAGGGGGCCTGCTGACCTTTGCCCCAGGCTCCTACAAAGCTGAAAAGGGAAAGCCCCCTGGGGACGTTGGTCAGGGCATGCATGGGCCTGATCTTGGCATAGAGCCCCTTGGACAGCAGAGGGGGCTGAGATACTAAGGCACAAAGCTAACCTAAACCCACTGGGGTAGGGTGGGGAGGAAGACAGCTTCCGAGGGATCGTTCCCCCAACCTGCAAAGCACAAATTGACCAGGTGATGACCATGACCTTCTGAAAACTTGGCACAGGACGCAAGTTCAGGGAGATGATCCAGGAGGTGCCAAAAGCTCTCGCTGGAAGGGGCTGTGGGTCCTGGCCGCCCCTACAAAGGCATCTGGAGAGCAGAGAGAGCCCAGGATGAGGGTGGCATGACAGCCCAGCCCAGACGGCCAGTGTAGAGCCTAAGTCTGGGAGGCAGACGCCTGGCCAGGAAGGTCTCATGACGATGCCGAGGTCCCCACCTGGGCCAGCCGGACCCTCACGCAGCTCCATCAGGCCCTCTGGGGACCTCCGGGGAGGGGCGGGACGTGGAGGGGCAGGGCGTACGCAGAGCCCCTGGGTCTCGGCACCTGGCCGCGCTTCAGGCCTGCCTGCGCAGACCCGGGCGCCTAGGCGCGGGGTGCATGAGGTTCTCGGTGATGTAGGCCACCAGCAAGCAGATGACCACCAGCATGACGCAGATGGAGCCGCCCACCGCCGTCATAGCCACCACAATTTCGCGCATGGCGGCCGGTTCGGCGGTGAACTCCACGCACTCGGCGGGCTCCGGGACAGCGGCAGGCTCGGCGCGTGGCGGCAGCGGCTGCAGGCACAGGCGGTAGCGCACGCCGTCGTGCACGAAGGGTAGCAGGTAGTCTTGGCAGGCGGCACCGAGCAGCACGCGCTCGCACGGGAACCGCGTGTGGGTGCCGCGCCACGAGCAGTTGAGCGCGAAGGCGCGCGCCCGCCGTGCGGGCCAGGGCGGGCGGTGCCACTGCAGGAGCACGCTGCGGTTGCGCAGGACGCTGGCGCGCAGTGAGCCGCCGGCCGAAGCGCGCGCCGCGCAGTCGGGCGCTCGGCAGCGGAAGCCGCGCACAGGGCTGCGGAAACAGAGGCGCCCGCCGCCCGCCTCAGGGCCCTCAGACAGCACCTTGTAGGGGCACCAGGGCGCGTCGGCCGCGGGCTCCCAGCCGGGCGGCGTCGGGGCAGCCACGGGGGCGGTGGGTGGCGCGCAGGCAGCCAGGAGCAGCAGGAGCGGCGGGGCGCGCATCCTGCGGCGGGCATGGGGGGGGCGCACGGGGCACGGAGGTGGTCACGCTGCCAGCGCTCACCCCGCGCCGCGCCCTCCACCGCTGCTGCCGCTGCCGAGGCCGCCTCTGGTCAGACCCGCCCCTCGCCCCGCGCGCTCCGAGCTGCGATGAGGCGGAGCTACCTGTACCCCGCCTCTTTAACCCTCCCGGGCCCAGGGTGAGGGCTCCCCGCGTCTAGCCCCTGCGCCAGCCCAGCCCCACTGCGGAGACTGCGCGGTGAGGACTCCTGGGTCCACGAGGAGGAGCGTAGCCTGTGATGAGTCCTGCTTGGTGACAACCATTCACTCCGCGCGAGAGAAGGACAGCCGCGGTGGGGACCAGCCTGTTATGCGCAGATGACTCTCAGAGGGGTTGGAGTGGATTAAAAGGTCTACAAAAAGCCCTCCCCGTGCCCTGCAGGAGGAGGAGGCCTGGTCGTAGGAGCTTCTTAGTCCCTGCCCCGCATTGGTCACCCCGCACTCAGGACATCCTCCAGGGCCTGGGGACACCTGGTCAGGCTTGTGCCCCAGATAGAGATGAGGCAGGGTGGGGGCAGGATGCAGAGGGACCACTCCACTGAGCAGGAAGGCAGGTGAGGCAGGATCTATGCCACTGCCCTGTCGGACTCTGAGCTCTTGCTACCATCTTCCAGGGGACCTTCTTACCTAGGAAGAGATTAGTTGAGTTATAGAGCTCACTGGGTCCTTAGTCCTTGACCTAGAGACAGCCACCTACATTCCATAAATCCTGTGACCTCACAAACTCTTAGTCCTGGAAAACCCAGGTTGACCTCAGATCTCAGGGACTTGGCCAAAGCCCGAGCCTCAGGCTCAGACCACACCTAACCACAGTAACATGGGCTTACAGGATCCTGACTCTATCAGATTCACTCCGTTGGTGGGGATCTAGGACCCAGGGTCTCTCTTGTAGTCCAGGCAGGCCTTGAACTCACAGCAATCCTGCCTCTGCCTCCTACCTGCGGGGATTTCTTCGTGAGCCACCATACTGCCAGCATCCTTTTGAGGCATACTCCTTTCCCTTTCCCCCCAGCTTCCTCTCCTTTCCCTTAGGCAGTTTAACCTTGGGCTCTGAATCTAGCTCCAGCTTTGTGAAGGGACCTAAGAGCTTCCCCAGGGAAACAGAGTGACCATGACTTTGAGGATACACATGTTCTCTCCTAGAAATATAAATAGCTTGGGCCAGCTTGCTTGCAATGTTTTGCGGGAAGACTGGCCTCTTGAGTCCCTCTTCCTTGGGCATGGACACTGGTGGTGGCTGAAGGAGTACTAAGGTGGCGACATGTTGGGCAGCGCCATGTGGCTGGCTCCAGTTCAGCAGGTGGCCAATGTGCCAGCCCATTTTCAGGGAGAAGAGTCAGGGGGGCCCAGGTGGTACTGCTGACAGATAGCACTGAGCCGATAGCCACACAGAAACCTGGTCAGACCAGCTGGAGCCTCCCAGCTCTCTGGAACCTGCTTCAGGACAGTTGGGGCTCCCAGTGTGACTTTTCCAGCTGCCTGGGCGAGAGTGTGACCATAGCCATGGAGCTGAGGGCTGCACTGTCCCCTGCCCCTAACATAGCCTCTGTCAATCTCCATGTCCCAGGCTTCAGTCTGGGAGCTGGTCAGCCCCAGTGTAACTCTGAACTATAGCTGAGGGACCCACACACCCATGGCTGCAGGCCCTGACAAACTCATCCTGGACTCACAACAGCCTGTGGACACAACAGCCTGGACTGTTGGGGACAAGGTGGCCAGCGAGCAAAGGTGGAAGCCACTGTGCCTCAGCATTGCCTTGGGGTTGTTGTTGTGGGGGGAGCTTGTGGGGAGACAGGGCTACCCCAAAGAAGAGGAGGAAGCAGGGACTCCAACCTGCAAGGCAGTCCTGCAGGCCACACACACACCTTGCACAGTGTCTGGGTGCATGCTGATATTTACTGAAAATGTACTTCACATTTGTGTTTTAAGAATAGTTTTTATTTATTTTTGTTTTTTGTTTTTCTTTGAGACAAGTCTGTAATTCAGGCTGGGCTGGAACTCACTATTCAGTCCAGGCTGGCCTCAAACTGGTGGCATCTTTCTGCCTCACCCACCTGTATGCTGGGATTGCAGGCAGGTGCCACCATGCCTGGCACAAAAGTGGTTTTATTTTTTTTACTTTTGCATTTTTAAAGTGTTATTGGTAAATTTTTTGGAAACAAAACATTTATTGGTACATTGTAGATATACATAATGATAAAATTCATCATAAGAAATTTGTATTAGTACATGATATATCTTGCTGCTGCTTTTTTTCCCATTCCCCTCCCCTCTCTTTTTCTCCCCTCGACTCCTCTTCTCTTTCTTTCTTACTTTTTTTTTTTTGTGTGTGTGTGTGTGTACTGAGATCAAACTCAGGACCTTGCACTGGCCAAAAGGCAGCAGCATCAATGAGCTACATCCCCTGCCCCTTTAAAAATAGGTTTCTTTGTTTTGTTGAGACAGGGTCTTGCTTTGTAGTTCAGGGTGGCCCTGAGCTCAGCCTCGAACTCAACAGCAATCCTCTTGTCTCTGCCACTGGAGTGCTGGGATTACAGGCATGAGCCACCAAGCCCAGAATTGCAGTATGTGTTACTAATTGCTGGTGGGGCTGAGTCACAATACCCAGCATTGTTGTATGTGGTTTCCAGGGATCGAACCTAGGCTCTTGTGCTTACAAGGCAGACACTGGAACCACTGAGCTAAATCCCCGGCCCCAAGAATAGTTTTTGAAGGAAAACATATGATGATCCTGAGTAGAAACTCAACGTTGCATACTACAAAGATTAGGTTCCAGGAACACAAATCTCGCTCAGACTTTCTCAGCTTCACGTCCTGCTCAGGGGCCCCAGACACTCTGGCCACCTCTTTGGCCTTCCATCTTCTGCAGCCAATGGGATCCCTGCAGTCCATACGCCTGCCCTGGGAGGTGACAGCTGGCCAATGACTGAGCCTAGGGCTGGTCAGTGGGCACATGGATGCCTGAGGACCACAAGGGGTTGTGCATGGTGCTTCATGGCCCTGCAGTGGGTGCCAGCACTCCTTTTGTCGTCTGCTGAGGTCTCTTGACAGCTGGAAACTCTTCAACCCCCAAGGGTGGGATCAGCCAGTTTGCAGCAATCAAGAGTTTGAGGGACTTCCAGAAGAGGTGCTCTTCCTGGTCAGTCCACAAAGGGCCTGAGGCCAGAGGGGTGACCTGGCTTCCAGGTCAGGGTAAAGAACACGAGGTACCCCCATGGTGACAGCTTTTTGCTTCCTGTGACCCCAGTCTGGCTCCTCCACCCCTCCCAGGCTGGGCAGTAGCATTGGTTACCTGACATGTAGAGCTCCCTCAGCCTGCTAGGGTTCACTCTGTGCTGATCACCCTGCCCCTGCTGCTCCATCTTTCCCCAGTGTCCAGCTGCAGTGCTTTGTTCTTTTCCTGAGAGGTGTGGCTCCTTGCAGCCCCTTGTATCCAAGGACCAGGGAGGAACAGAGTCCCTAGTGGGAGGGATAGGGAGTGTCACAGCCTCAGGCCTAGGGAGGGGACGTGCTGTTGTCGATGGCTCTTGGGCTCTGAGCACCTGGCACTGTTTTCCTAAGGTGGAAACAGAACCATGGTGTCCCTCTTTGGGGAAGACTCTCAGAGGAAATGCCAGTGTCTCGGCCATCTGATGGGCCCAAGGATGCTGTGGCCTGGCCATCACAGTGATCTGACCTGGAGAAGCAGGTGGCCTCTGGAGTGAATGAAACTAGGGCTACAGTCCCATGGACCTTGGTCCAGGGCACAGCAGCTGCTATGGTCAGTGAGAGGCCAGTCCCCCAGGCCACCAGGGAGATAAGAAAGCTATTGTCTAGGCAGAAGCCCTGTGCCTTAATCCTGCAGTACCAGACTGCCTCACCTATGATGATGACATGCACCCCAAAGTGTGGGCTGTTGAGCTATGCCCCCTGAAGCCTTCACCCACCTCACTTGCCATTCCCTGTTTTCACCTGCAAGGAAACTGGCACCAGGGGTGATCATCTCACCACTGGCCTGAGAGGTGGAGGCCACTGATGCTCCTGCCCACATTCCTACCCACATTCCTGTTTCCAGGTTCCCTGACACCTGTCAGTGGTCTGTACACCAGACACCCCACAAAGGACCATATGTTGAAGGCTTGACTCCAGGTTAGCATGGTGAGAGGCAGAGGAACCTGTAGGAGGTGGGTCCTGGGACCTTTGCATCTATTCTGTGAGCTATGGAAGAGAAGCATGTGCCTCTAGTGTGAGAGGAGCCGACAGTCCAAATAATGCATCGCACAGTGCAGAAGGGTGAATAAAAGGTATGGGTGACTTACAGATCAGTGGGCAACTTGCTGGCTGCACTACCAATACCAAAGCTGCCACCCTTCCTTTGCTTAGCTACTTGTTTGCAGGCTCTGAGGTAAACAGCAAATGCAGAAGTAAAAGAGAGATTTTGGAAAGATGGTACATGCTCTGCTCTCGGCCCATCCTTGTTGGGATCTCTGCTGTCCAGGGCTGTGGTGGGCAACTTTGTTGTCCTGCAGTCTGGCACACAGTCTCAGCACCTGGGGCCTCTGGACAGCCGAACACCAGCCCGTTGCAAGAGGGAGTCACTTTGGCAAAGGTTTGTAGGAGTGTGCTCCCCAGCACAGTGCACTGGCCAGCTTTCCTGTCTCTGAAGGAAAGTATCAGACACTCACAACTTAAAGGAGACGTGCAGTTTGGCTCATGGTTAGCTGGCTCCAGAGCCAAAGTAGCACCGTGGCTGGGCCTGGCAGAGAACAGTGGCTACGAGGCAGAGAGAGAGAGAGAGAGAGAACCAGGGACAGGCACACATCCTTCCAGCTCACACTCTAATGACCTCCTCAGCCAGGACCCGCCTCCTCAGAGCTCAGGTCCACTTATCACCATAGCACCTGTGACCCAGTCACCACCTACCTGATACTGGGGACATTTGAGATATAATTTGTCATGAGTAGCCATGCAGTGTGACCACACCACAGCCTGGGAAAATGGGACCAAGTGGCCATGGGCCAGAAACCTCAAAACTGAGCCCAAACAAGTCTTTCCCCACTTACTCAGTTTTGAGGAACTGGGTAATGCATCCTGGGCTTTCACACTGAGCTACAACCGCAGCTGTTTTTATTTTTTAAGATAAGATCTTGTTAAATTGTCCAGGTGATACTCCAACCTGGAGTACTCCTGTCTCAGCCTACCAAAGTACTAAGCACATGCCACAAACTTTTCCACTTTCTGGATCATCAGGCATCCTGTCATAGCATCAACAATCTGATTCCACAGTACCCCCAAAGAAGCACAGCCTACCCAGGTCCACGTGCTGGGCTTTGGGAAGCTTTCCTGAGACCTGTATGGGCTAGAGCACAGTGCTGTGTGTGTGTGTGTGTGTGTGTGTGAAAGAGAGAGAGAGACAGACAGACAGACAGGGTCTTACTAGGTAATTCAGGCTGGACTAGAACTTGCAGTGATCCTCCTGCCTCAGCCTCCTAAGTGCTGGGATTACAGGCCTGTACCACCATGACAGGGGGTTTGTGAGGAGGGGGAATAGTATTACTAAGTTGTTAAATTGCTCAGGCTAGACTCAAAATTGCACTGACCTGTCTCAGCCTCAGGGGTGCAACACTCCAGTGAACTGCACAGCTTTCAGGTGTGCACACACGGTCCTTTGGATGAAGAGCTCTCTTGGATCTGTGCTGCTGCTGTGAAACAACTCTGGGGTGTGGCCTTTGCACATGGTGCTTTGTGCTCACTGACTTCCAAGAGTGCAGCCCAGTACCCCTGGGTCCAGAGTTCTGGTGGGTGTGTCACTGCCCAGAAATGTTGTTTGATGTGACCTATCCAGAGAAAGGAACTTGCGCCGTTTCTTTATAAAGCCAGAAGAAAGCTCTGGAATCTCTCCTATCTTTTTGAAAAAACTTCTGCTAATTTGCATATGCCAATCAGCATTAAGTCTGTTTCCATTCACTCTCATATACTTTTGAACAGTTTTTGCTGGCATCACTCTCTGAGAGTATTTTGGTACTATCTGCCCGTCAGCTTAGTGGTAGCTGTCAGTTCTGTTTGCTTGTGTCCCTAGTGCCATCCCAGATTGTGCAGGGGGCCTGTGGCACAAGCAGGAAACAAGGAACATAGAAAAGACCTAAATTTATGCAGACCAGAGAACACTGCCAGGAGCCCAGTGGGCATGTTCGCAGGAGAAGAATTGTGTCTTGAAGTGAGAGACTGTGGTTTTTATAAGGGTTTGAGGATATGGGAAGATGGTTAGACAGAAAAGGTGATTATCTAAAGAATATGTTTTCCTGGATCTTTTAGCACCTTATAGGTCTCCCGGGAGCTCTGCATTATGCTTAAAGACATAGTTTTTTTTGTGTGTGTGTGTTTTTTGAGACAGGGTCTTGTTTTGTAGTTCAGGCGCGCCCTGACTGAGCTCACTATGTAGCACAGGCCAGCCTTAAACTCACAGCAGTCCTCTTGTCTCTGCCTCCCAAGTGCTGGGATTACAGACGTGAGCCACTGCGCCTGGCATTGTGGTGTGTGTGGTACTGATTGCTGATGGGGCTGAGTCACCACGCCCAGCATTGTTGTAGGTGGTTATGCGGGATCAGACTCAAGACCTTGCACTTGCAAGGCAGGTGCTGGAACCACTGAGCTAAATCTGCAGCCCTATTTTTGTTTTGTTGAGACAGGGTCTTAATATGTAATTCAAACTGGATTTGAACTCACTATGTGCCCAGGACAGCCTTCAACTCTGAATGATCTTCCTCTTGGAAGCCTCTAGGGTGTTATGATTACAGGCCTCCAGCACAATGTCCACTCCCAACCTCTTTTTTTTTTTAAATTCTGAGACCAGGTCTCACTAAATTGTCCAGTATAACCCCAAATTTGAGATCCTTTTGCCAGCCCCGCAGAGTGCTGGGATTACAGATGTGCACCACTGCTCAGCAAGTCTGATTAATTCCTTTTGTTATTTGAGACAGATCTGGATTTGTGGTTTATGCTGGCCGCCAGCTCACTGTGTAACCCAGGCTGGCCTTGAACTCATCAGAATCATTCTGCCTCAGCCTCTTGAGTGCTAGGATTACAGGCACACACCATCATGCCCAGCAAGATGGATGAATTTGGACAGATGTGTCACCATAATCCATTCAACATTCATTCTAAAGCCATGGTACACTGAGCAACTTCCTGGGACCCCTCCAACAACTGCCCCACAGCCAGTTGCTATGGTTTTGCCTGCTCTGGACCTTCCAATAAAGGAATCTGCTTGCTCTCTGTGTCCTGCACTTCTCTCTTACCATGGTGACTTAGATCCCATGTTGTTGTACAGTTCAGTGATTCCCCCTTTCTGATGTTAAGTGTAAGACTTTGTGCATCCTCTGTTGGACATTTGGTAGGTGTCAATAATTATGAATAAAAGGCTAGGAACATTGTTATGCAAATTGCCCTGTGGCTAGATATCTTTAGTTATCTTGAATAAATACATGAATACAGTAGAACTTCTGGGAAAAGAAATACATGATTAACATGAAAAATCTGCGAACTGCACATGGTGGCACATGCCTATAATCCCAGCTGTTCTGGGGCCTGAGGCAGGAAAATTGTAAGTTTAAATCAAGCCCAGGAAATTTAGCAAAATGTCATCTCAGAGTAAAAACTGAAAGGATTGCTCCTGCCTCTGTTGTTCTGCAGCTTCTGCCTGATGGGGAGGCCAACTTGGAGACTCTTGGGGCCACTGTTGACCCAAATGCTGTTCATGTAGCTGCTGCCTCAGAATGGTGCTGTCTGTTTCCCTGAGCCCAGGGCACCTGCAGTAGTCCTCTCTGAAGGGTTTCAACTAGGGTTTCAGAGGAAGCATAGGCTCCAGGTCACAGAGACTCAGGTCCCACAGCAATAAGTCTGCTGTGTGGGTGAGGGCCAGCAAGGCCAGTCAGCAGCTGCGCCCAGCTGCCCTGGGAAGGCTAGCACACAGCAGAGGTCTGTCTAGAGATGCTGGCTGACCACACGACCAGGAAGAGGTGTGACCTGTAGGTGGACTGTCAGGTGTGGAGCTCTGCTCTGTTGTGGTGAGGTCTACCTTGTCTCCAAAACAGATGCAGAGTCAACACTAAATTCTTTTTTTTTTAGGTTTTTTTGAGACAGGGTCTCGCTTTGTAGTTCAGGCTGGCCCTGAGCTCAGCCTCAAACTCACATCACAGCAATCCTCCTGCCTCTGCCTCCCAAGTACTGGGATTACAGGTGTGAGCCACCACGCCCGACACTGTGGTATGTGGTACTGGTTGTTGCTGGACATGAGTCTCCACGCCAAGTATTGTATGTGGTTACGGGGGGATCGAACCCGGGTCCTCAAGCTTCCAAGACAGGCGCCGGAACCACTGAGCTAACTCCCCGGCCCATGTCCTTTTTTTTTTTTTTTTGACAGGGTCTTGCTTTGTAATTCAGGCTGGCTCTCAGCACAGCCTCAAACTCAGAGCAATCTTCCTGCCTGTTCCTCCCTAGGGCTGGGATTATAGGCATAAACCACCATGCTGGCACTGTGGTATGTGGTGCTGATTGCTGGTGGGCGTGAGTCTCCATGCCTAGTATCATTGTATGTGGTTATCAGGGATTGAACCTCAGGCCCTTGCACTTGCAAGACAGGCGCCGGAACCACTGAGCTAAATCCCCAGCCTCTCCTTCTTTCTTTTGAGACAGGGTCTCACTGTGTAGCTCAGGCTGGCCTCAAACTTGTGATCCTATTGCCTCAGCCTCCTGGATGCTCCCATTACAGGCATTCACTACTAACCCGGCTCTAGTTTTACTTCTTTCTCCAAATTTGATTCCTTTTATTCTTTCTTTCTTTTCCTTCCGTCTTCCCTCTTTCCATCTCTCTCTTTCCCTTTCTTTCTTTCGTGGCCTGAAAATCCAGTGATCTTCCTGCCTTGGCCTCCTGAGTTCTGGGGTTTTTCTAATTGGCTTGGCTATAATTTCTAGGGCAGTATTGAACAGAAGTGATAAAAGTACACTTTGTGTTCAATAGTACTTCCCCAAGTACTTCCCCAAGAAGTTTACTTCCCCAAGAATGAAAAACAGTGTGCCAGGGCTGCAGGCTATTTAGGACATGTTGTTGGAAAGCAACCTAGTTACAGGGGTCTGCTTGGATGGGCCTCCAAGTAGCTGGGGCTCTCAGCTCCTCAGCAGTCCAACCAGCTTCAACAGGGTGTGAGAGGGACCAGGTGGGTTCTGCAAGGACTCCAAGCCCAGGTGGGATTGTCAACTTTTCCAGACCCCCAGGCTATATGGCCTGGCTGTGTGTAGAAGCAATGATCCGTCCTCTGTGGGTGTTATGCCTGTGCCCTCCTGTGAGGAGATACTGCAACACATATTGCCCACACTGTGCAGTCACCACCCCTGGCTCTGCTTAGCTTCCCCTCAGACTTGGCCCTCATCATCTCTACCTAGACCTCTGTTTCCTGTATTTTTCTTTTGCAGTTCTGGGGATGGATTCCAGGGCTTTATAATGAGCTGTGTCATCAACACTTCTTAAACTTTTTTTTTTTTTTTTTTAGGTTTTTTGAGACAGGGTCTCGCTTTGTAATTCAGGCTGGCCCTCAGCTCAGCCTCAAATTCACACCACAATCCTCCTGCCTCTGCCTCCCAAGCGCTGGGACTACAGGCGTGAGCCACCACGCCCGGCACTGTGGTATGGGGTACTGGTTGCTGCTGGGTGTGGGTC
>PVIR01036345.1:0-15879 GCA_004026965.1 Petromus typicus
CCCCCTCTCCCTCCTCCCCCTCCTCCTCCCTGGACTCCCATGCCCAGGTCCAAGGCGATGCAGCCAAGTGATCATGCACTGAAACGTCTGAAAGCGTGAGGTCAGATGAGCCTCCCCTCCTTTAGCTCATCTCCAGGATGTCTTTACATTATCAGAAAGCTGAAAAATAACTGATAAATTGAACTTCAGCAAAGTTAAAAACTTTTGCTTTGCCAAAGACATTGTTATCAGAATACCTGAAAAAAAACTATCAAAACATGATAAGAAAAAGAGCAACCTAATTTAAAAATGAGCTAAAGGCTGGGTGTGCTGGCTCACACTTGTAATCCCAGCACTCAGGAGGCAAAGGCAAGAAGATTGCCTTGAGTGCAAGGTTAGCCTGGGCTGCACAGTGTGTTCAGGGCCAGCCTGAACTACAGAGCAAGACCCTGTGACACACACACACACACAAAAACTAAAAAACTAACTAAATAATTAAGAAAAGAGCTATAAGTCTGAGCAGACATTTAATCAGACATTGCATCGTATGAAAAGATGTCCCACATCATACATCTTGAGGAAAATGCCACTTAAAACGGTGAAGCTGTTATGACCCCCGTCTGAAAGGGCCAGACCTGGAACAGTGAAGCCGCTGAACGCCGTGAGGATGTGGGACCCAGGGAAGACTGCTCACACTCCCTGCTGGTGGGAGCGCCACGTGCTGTGAGACTTAGAGATGCTTTGACAATTTCCAGTAAAATCCAACTTTTCATTATATGGTCTATCAATTGAGTTCCCTAGTACTTACAAAGTAAACTAAAAACTACATATGCAGAACGTACAAGCGATGCTGATACTGGTCTGCTCACAGTCACCAGCACTGGAAGAAACAAAAGTGTCTTAGAATAGGTGAATGGATAGACTGTGATATATCCAGATAATAAAATATTATTTGTATTTAAAAGACCTGAGCTGTCAAGCTATGAAAAGGCATGGAACAAAGTTAAAAGCATGTTAATAACAGAACGAAGTAAAGAAGAACCACATATCACATTATTCAAAATATGTGACATTCCAGAAAAATCTATAGAGACAGATGATCAGAGGTTGCAGGGTTAAGGGCGCACGTGGGACGAACGGCCACAGCAGTTTTCCGGGCAGCGAAGGCTGTGTGTGTTGGCTGTGGGGGGTGCACACCCTGCCGGAGGTGAAAACCGCACAAGGTGCACCACCAGCTGTGCGCGCCGGCGTGAGCTCAGACCTCTGACTGTCGGCGGTGGGGGTCATCAGCTCTGACGAGCGCGCCCTCCGCGTGGCGGGGACACAAGGGGGAGGGGCTGAGCGTGTTCTTCTCAGTTTTGCTGTGAATTTAAAACTGCACCAGAAACAATGGAAAATCACTCACACTCTGTGTGATTTTTCTTCTCATAGTTCTACACATTTTTGTCATATATATTTTTGGAGTTGTGTTAATAAGAGCATATGAATTTCAACTTTTTATATCTCAATGAAATAAAATTTTTACCATGTTAGTCATCTTTTTGGCTTAAATTTTATTTTGGCTCGTGTTAATATAGACATAGCAGCTCTTTTATAAATTTGACACTTCCATCTTTAAAAAATTTTAATATTTTTTGTTAGGTGTTTAATATTTCTCTTGGACACAGTGGCTAGCGGAGTTTTTAGGAAGTTTCTCCCCAATAATCTGTCTTTTTGGTCTATTTACAAATAATTTATTTGTATATGTGTCTTTAAGTCTATTATGGGCTTTCTACTTAACAGAAATTTGTCTATTTTTTCTATATTTGTTTCCCTTTTTTGAATTTAGTATCACTATGGATATTTTTATGATTTTATGTCTTATAATTTATCTCTTTTTAAAATATATTTTGTTAACTATTTTTCCAAATTATTTTCAGTGAATTTTCATCCGTGCTGATATTTTGAACATGACCATCCCATCATTCTCTCTTGCCCCTGGTTATTCTGATCTTCTCCGTCTGTGTAACCCCCTTCCTCTTGCCTAACACTCTACCTTCCAATTCATGCCTTCCTCTTCCCTTCACATATTTGGGGAAACATACGGTGCTTGTCTTGGTGAGTCTGGTTAATTTCACTTGACCATTTGATCTCCAGTCTTATCTGTTCTCTAAATCAGACGATTTTATTTTTTATGCCTAAATAATACTCCGCTATCTGTTGATGAGCATCTAGGCTGGTTTCAGGCTATTGTAAGCTGGGCCACTGTACTAATTTACATTACACCAGATGTGTAGAGAGACTCCTTTTGCCTGCACTTTTGCCAATATTTACTATTTCTTGTATTCTGACTGGAGTGAGGTGGGATCTCAGTGTAGTTTTGATTTGCATTTCCTTAATGGTTAAAGATTTTGAACATTTCCTAGTATACTTATTGAGCATTTTTTATTCTTATTTTGAGAAGTGTCTGTTCATTTGCTCCTTTTATGGGGCTCTTTTATTTGGTATTAACTTTTTTGAGTTTTTGTATAGTTGAAATGTAAATCAGGAGGGGGGGCGCCGGGGAGTTAGCTCAGTGGTTCCGGCGCCTGTCTTACAAGCGCAATGACCAGGTTCAATTCCCCGGTAACCACATACACTACTGGGCGTGGAGACTCACGCCTGTCATCCCAGAACTTGGGAGGCAGAGGCAGGAAGATTGCTGTGAGTTTGAGGCTTGCCTAGGTTACATAGTGAGTTTAGGGCCAGCCTGAACTATATGCAGACATGCAAAAAGCATAGAAGACTCAATCACTTGAAGAAGCAAACTTAGGCTTTATTTTATTTAATGTGAAGATTTATTTTAAAGCTACATTAAAACAGGAGAACACAGGAAGAGCAGTGAAACAGAATACATAGCTCAGAAACAGACCTATGTATAGGGCACCATGTCAAGCAGGAGTGAAGTATAAATCCTGTGAGGACTATGGATACATATGGGGAGAATCAAACATCCCTACCTTATAAACATAAGCAAAACACCTCAGATACAGTGAAGATCTATGTCACAAACCAATGAAACTGTTGGAAATTACAGCGAATATCATTATAATCAGGGTAGGAAATATTTCTCAATCTGGGTAGAAAAAGCATCGTCCTTAAAGGAAGTACTTATGCAATGGGAACACATTAATATTAAGAATTTAGGTTCATGAAAGGCCCCAGTAGACGGGATCGGGCGCATTCGGGGTGGTTCGGCCGCAGGCAGAAGGCCCCAGTAGAGGGAAACAGCACGTCGCAGCATGGGAGATGCGTGTAACGTAACGACAGCAGAAGTCGTAGAGTACTCTTAGAAGAGGAGAAAGACAGCTGCACGGTTAAGAAGACTTAACAAACATGTCACAAAAGAGGACTTTCAATCAGCCAGTACAAATAAGGAAATGGACTCAGTCTCATTAGTAATCAAGAAAACCAGAGACTCCGCTACACCTGCGCCAGATTGGTAAAAGTGAAGGCAGCTGAAAACATCAGTTAGGTACTGAAGAGACTGTGGAGAAAAAAAATGCACGGCTGCTTTGAAAACTTTGGCATGTAATACAGTTGAAGTTACACTTGTGCTGTTTTAGGAATATACCTGAGAGAAATGTCTACAAATGTGCACCAGGAAACTTCCGTATTTGTACTAACCCAGATGGAAAGAACTTCAATATTGCCAACTTCAGAATGTATAAATACAGTTTTATGCAGTCATATATTATATGATAGTGAAAATAAATGAACGATAGCTATGTCCAACAGCATAAATGAGTCTCACAAATATGGTGAAGGATGTGATACAAAACGTATGACTCCATTTCTTTAAAGTACAAAAGGAGGCAAAATGAAATGAAATGGAAGGTGTTTATGAAACCACACTGAGGTGGTAAAAAGTACAAGGGAATTTTAAGCAGTATTTACCACACAGGTCTGGATCGTGATTATCTTTGGTGGAAGACTGTGGTTGGAAAGGTCTGAGTCAGGCTGGCCTGCTGACCTGCTGGTCTTTGGACTTGACTTGCTTTTTGGAACCATTCACTTCATACAGATTCATTTGGTTGTACTTTTTTTTCCCTTTTCTTTTTGATTCCTCAGTGTATATGTTCACAATAAAAAAGGGCTTAAGATTTAAAGGGACAATTCTGGACATTCCCCTGCCTTTCTACGACAGCTGAAACTACACAGGAGCCAGCTGAAGGCAAACCCTCACAGCACAGGAGCGGGAGGGTGGCAAGGCACACCACAGCCTGGGCTCATATACGGACAGCCTGGCAAAGGCGGGGCAGGGCTGCTTTCCATCTGTTTTGCTATATTCTCCTTTGTAGTTTTAGTGAAATTACTTCCTTGATCCTTGAAATAGTTCATAGTATTCGATTTACAGATCTACATTTTCCAACCAAGAACACGCTGAGAATGTAAACTTAGGAGTTCTTGCCAACTCTAGTTATTATCCCTAAACAGAATTCCAAAAACAAACTTTTAATTCCAAAAACAAACTCTTTTGGAGTTAATTACTCTACTTTATAACTTTCCACTCTCTTTGGAAAACTGTACTCAGATTCAGTATTTCTTACCCTACTGACTACAACTGCATTATTACTCATCTTTTACTAAAGTCACTTTTATCAAATGCAATTAACAATTAACTTGTATGTGCAGAATGAGTCAAATTAACATATGGTTTTTTTTATTGACAGTAGATTTTGGACTGAAGACACTAATTTAAAGGGTTTGCAGGAAATTTTCAGAAATATGAGATTCTGGGGCTCAAAAAGTTCTTTAAGTTCATTGTAGATAATGTGAGAGGTGATCTGAATTGGTTGTGTCTTCCAGCGTTAAGCAGATGGTTAGCTTTTCAAACTCCAGGAACGGCGCCAGCACTGCAGCGAGGGTGACCAAGCACAGGAGTCTCAGTTGTTCTCACAAGGTCTGCCTGCCTCTAGCAGTTTAAGAACAAAAGATACTAACTCATCACCTCAGAGAGCATTTAACACAGCTTTTCTGAAGATGGCATACATAAGGCTTTCAGAAATGTCTATCTAGTAAAGGGCCGAACTTCAGAAGAACGTTTTCTCATTGGAATAACCTTGATGTGTATTTCACACCAGGTTTATTTGGATTAGCCACAGGAAAATAATTCACTGTGACTACTTCTGTTTAGTGACTTTAAAGACCTCAAAGACAGAAGCCCCACCATACCTCTGGGCTTTCCCTATCTCAGCTAGTTAAGGCTGTCTCTTGTTTGAGGTTTTGTATAACCAGCATGCCAGCAGGGTGCATCTAAGATGGCAGAGCAGGCATTAAGCCCAGTTTGCAGCTGGGGGAACCACAGGTCTGTGTTGCATGTAAGCACACAACAACCTGCACAAGGACTCCCTCCATCCCGCCCTTAACAGAAACCAGTAAACATACTACATCTTGTTCTGGAATCCTTTGCTTCTAATATTACTATGCTCAAGAATTTCAGATAACTGCCAACATTAAAGTTGTTACTTTAAATACTCTTGTTTCTAGAAACGTTTCACCCGTTTTTACGGGAGGTCGCACTAAGGATACAAAGCAGAACTCCTTTTCCTCATTTAATAGTCCTGCGAACTCCATGCTGCCAACAAGCGCAGTAAGTTTCTCATATTCCTTCGTTATCGCTGACCATATCTTGTATCCTGTGAAAGAGCAGTGGACGAGACACGACAGAGCATTAGGCACTGCTCCCCCAGTAATTTGGAGAGTCCGAAGCAGGCATCTGCTCCTAGTAAGCTAAACTGTTAGGTACCGGGCCCTGGAGTTCAGCGAGCAGTTCTCAGCACGGAGCAGACACCGCCGGAGGTGCCAGGGACTTGGATGGACTGGCTCCTAGTCACACTGACAGACTCACCTTCCTCCCGCAACTATGTTTTGAATAGTGAAAGACCAGAACGCAGACAATTAAGAAACGGGTGCACCTTCCCTACTCAGAGATCATTCATGAGTTGGCTGTATGTGGGATATTGCTCAAACCATATTTAAATGTAATATTAATATGCTGTGAGAGGGTGGTAAGTAAATGCCTTCAACACTTTTGTCACGTGGCCCCCTTTTGCAATATCAGAATGCTTACATTTCACTGCAAGCAGCCCTTTGTAGCTACAAAGGCTGGAGCATTTTTGAAGAGAACCCACAAGTAACTGCGCAGTGCAGGAAAAGCCTGTGCCCCAACCCTGGGGCTGAAGTGAAGAAAACAGAAGACACCACCACTGCTTTTCCTGAAGAGGAGGTGTCTGTATTGTTTCAACTTTAGTGGTGTTTTAAGCAAACAGGAGCCTAATGTACCTTGCCTAAATCCCCGGCTAGGGAAGGGCAGTGGCTTCCGACTCCCCTGCTCAGTGCTGCGCCACAGCCCACGGCCGCGGTCACAAGAACGTCTGCAGTCTGCCTTACACCCAAGATCCTGCAAGATGGGAGGCGAGCCTGAGAGCTCAGACACCAAACGCTGTCCGTGTCTGGAACCGTGGAGAGGACCCTTTGCAAAATGACAACAAATTTTCCTAGGTTACAACCTTTTCCTTTAAAAATGTTTGTATTTTAAAAGAAAAATAAAACACTACTCCTCTAATTTATTCAAATTCTACAAGTGATTTGTTGCTGTAATTGTGTTTCTTTTCTTCAGGTTATTCCTTTGGAAGATTTTCAGATGTATTTCCCTACAAAATCTAAACTATTTTCTTGGGAAAAGAAAAAAATCCTTATTTAAAAATCTACATGATTGAAAATTAGTATTTCAAAACAAACTTTTACTTGAAATAATAAAGAATATGAAAGACTAAAATATTAGGTCCGTATGTGTGTGTTTGTGTGTGTGTGTGTGTGTGTGTGTGTGTGTGTGTGTGTAAAAATTGGAGAGCCTGAAACATTGAGAAAAATTTCACATGCAAGACAGACATCCAAAATGGCTCAACATAATTTATTTTTTATGTTAAAATGTACAGAGTTCTTTTGAAAGTACTTGCTAGAAAGGGGAAAAAAAGATATTACATACAAGGAGAGGAAGGGGCCAACCGGCCCGGGAGCGCACGACACGGAGAAGTACAAAGGCATCTCGGCGCCCTTCCCCGAGCTCACAGGTCACCGTGAACAAAGTACAAAGGTTACAAAACAGGAAAAGCAAATATAAACAGACAGGAATAGACTTAGCTTCATATTTGTACATGCGGCTTTTAGAGGCATCTGGAGCTCTATTCACACACTCTAGAGATCTCTTTAAAGAGAATTTTTATCTTTCTTAAAATAGTTTTTAATATTCTACAACAAAGATAAAAAATTTTAAAGATGGAATGAAATGAAAAAGCTCTTATTTTAAAAGGCATCAAAGTCACTAACAGTGAGTTTTTAAATTTCTTTTTTAGAAGATTACCCAAGTTATCTTGCTAAAAATACATTTTTTTTTAAAACAGAAGTGAAAAAATGACAGATACCAATATTACTGTGTTGGATAATTTCTTTTATAATATAGAAAAGAACATTTTTTTTTCTACAATAGTTCTACAGTCACAAAGAGGCTTGTGGAAAAGGGAGCTGCCCGATTGATTTTTTTTTTTTTTTAAAGAAACAAAATCAAACACAACCGCAAACCAACAGAAACTGATTTCACGGCCCTCATTTCAACAGCTTCTCCTTCCGCCTTGACCCACCCTCCTCCCGATACACTTCCCTCCCGTCCCCCCATCCCCACCCCATCCCATCCAGGAAGCAATGATATAGCTGAAGATGTAGGGAGAGGGACAGCACAGTGCACTTTCTACATAGATGACTGGGAACTGGAACAGTATATACAGAGAAACTGGGTCCTACACAGCCTTGCACATGCTCAGAGTTGACAGCATTAAGGTGTGGAATTCTGCCTTTTTCTATATAACACACTTAATTGAGAAAGTCAATTAAAGTGTATAAAAAAAGCAACAAACCTGTGCATCTGAAAAAAATTTAATGCCTAATTAGTACTTTAAAAATTTATCTATATAAAATGTACAAATAAAGGAGAGAATTTATGCTTACAGGTATTTCTTTAAGCAGTACTTCCCCCTTTTGGATATTTGACTGAACATACCAAGTGGTATAATAGTTTCCATCTTCTAATGATGGAATATATATGTGTACATATATCTATCTCTATATATCTATAGATAGATATATAGATATATATAATTTTTTTTTACCTATCCCTGGAGCAAGTAATAGGAAGAGAATGGGTGGACCGGCCGCACAAGAGAAGAGGAGGACTGCAGCATGTGAACGCGCTGAACCCCTGCTGTCCAGATGTGCCTACGATGCTGGTGGTGAGCCACTCACAGGAGGGGCTGGTGCACTCTGACTCACAGGGAATGAACTCAGGACCGCAAAAGATAACTGAAAACCAGAGGTATGCATCATGAAGTAGCTACAAAACTCACACCATAATCTCTGTTTGGATGCACATTCTGCCCTTTCTTCCAACATAAAATCAACAGTGCTGAAGGTTTGTCAGGTATTTTTCAAATCACTGAGACACACAGTCATCCACCAACACTGTATGAAAGAATGTAAGAAGCAAATTGTTGGGGACTGTTCTTTGAAGGCTCAAGAATCAAGACCCTTAATTACTATTTCAAAGTACATACTAAAAGCAAGAGGCTGCGTGGGCTATGTACGTTATGGCTGATTCACCAGGTGGTAGAAACAAGAGGTTCGTTTCCTCTTTTTGATTGTTAACTAACCATCTCTATTCCTCCCTAGGCTGGATTAGGATTGCAATCAGCTTTCCTCTGAGATTCTGCTGTTAGGTGAGACTTACAGTATTTTTGTGTCTCTGAGTGCTGAGTAGGAATATTACAAAAGAAAGAAAAAATTATATTACACTTGATTCCAGAAAAAGAGTTCAATGAAGTCCATTTATATAAAAGAAACATTCTTGGGGAAAGGTTTCAAGAGGGTGTGTATGTGTATAAGGAGTGGAGGGGATTTCAAAGGGAGAAGCATTTTTCTGCCTCGCTTTATTAATAATAATATTAACAATAATAATAATAATAATATTAACAATAAGTTTAAGGAGCTTGGGTCGCTCTCCACATCCCCATCCGAGTCTCCCCTAAGTGCCTCCTGCTGGAATGAAGTAGGAAATGAAAGGTGGGATTTGGAGGAAAGGGTATGGCTAACCCTGGAGATGCATATAACATTTAAAAAGACAACACTGGGAGCTGCAAACACTGAGGGGAAACATACATTTTAAAAATAAAATAAAGATAACTCACTTTTACACAAATTCTGTCCATGTGGTATACAAAGAAAAGTAAGGCTCTTTTTAATTATGAAAAGATTTTGTGCATGTTTCCCCTATCCCCAAATACATTGTTTAGATGAATGAGTTCTACTGTAAAACGTTCGAGACTGTGAAGAAAATCAACACCCAGAACAAAATGATCCCCCCCCCAAAAGATCAGGTTTTCTAAAAAATAAAATAAACCAAAGAAAAATTCCTCTAAGTCTACAGCAATATTTTAACTGGAAAAAGGTCCATTTTTCTCTGGTTTGTCAGTATAAAAGGTTCCTTTATTTATATATATTTAAGTTTTTACTCTAGGTTTTCGTCGCTCATCTTCTCATGTAAGGTCCATTGAGTGACTGCTTGGGTACCCCTGCAGCATTCATGTAGCTGTGATGGGAGGGGCCAGTGTACATCATGTTCCCATGAGGGTTTGGCTGCATAGGCTGCTGGGTATAGGCCTGGCTCCCCATCATCCCCATCTGCATCTGCATAGGATACTGTGCTGTCTGGTTCATGTAGGGAGGGTTACTATGGTAACTGCTGTTCATCATGGGCTGTGTCATTCGATAGCTGTTCATGGCATTCAAGGTGTTCATATTCATGGAGTTGACATTATAGGCTGGAGTGGGCATTAAATTAACCCCCATGTTCATGCCACGCTGAACAGTCAGTGCACGAGGGCCAGCCTGCATGGCAACTGCGGGTGGGCTGCGGCCATACAGCTGCTGCTGGTGGGCTGCTGCTGAGGGAAGTGGTGCAGACTTGGAGCGGATGGAAATGTGCCCCTTGACTGGCATTTGCCCTTGCAACCTCTGAGTGTGAGGAATGCCAATGTTGGTGGCAGACATGTTACACTGAAGCAGAGGTGAGGTGAGGTTCATGGTTGTGGACGCCAAGTTGGGGGGTGGCGTCATGGTGGCTTGTGCTTGAGGGGTCCCAGCTAACGGGTGAGATGGAGCCAGTTGAGCCAGTCCGGTGTTAGACAAAGAAACACTGGTTGCATAGGAAGTTACAGCAGGAGAATGGCTATAAGGCATGGCATGAGGGTCCATAATGGTGTTAGTCAGCTGCTGCAACTTGGCTAAACTGAAGGTGGCTGATGGTTGAGAGTAGCTGCTGGCACCGAAATCCCCTGGAATTCTTTCATAGATACTGATGTTTCCAGTGCTTCCAGATTCTGGTATCTCCATGATCATTGGAGCTGGAGTGAAACTATTATTCATACTGCACTGTGACAGTGGGGGCTGCTGCTGGGGAGGTGGTGGGGGCTGGGGCTGCTGGGGCTGCTGGGGCTGAGGTGGCTGTTGTTGCTGCTGCTGCTGTTGCTGTGGCGGCGGTGGCGGAGGCTGCGGCTGTGGTTGTGGCTGGGGTGGTGGAGGCTGTGGTGCTGGCTGTTGCTGCTGCTGCTGCTGCTGCTGCTGTTGTGGTGGTGGTGGCGGTGGCGGCGGTTGCTGGTTACTAGGGGGCCTCTCCACCACACAACTCTGAGGTGACTTGATATTGCAGTTGGTGGTAGGCTGGACAGCGTTCTGCTGCATCATGCTGCAGCTGCTGCCCATGTTTGCCATTTGCTGAGTGACAACACAGCTGTTCTGGGTGAGGCTGCTGGAGGATGACAACCCACCATAGGAACAGCTGCTCTGAGAGGAGTTATTCCCACAAATGCTGCCTCCCATTGTGGAATCATAGCTGCTCGGATTCTCATAGTTCTCGGTGGTGCTCTCTATACTGCCCAGATCACTGAAGCCACTGTCTACCACCTGCTGAGAGTGGTCTGATACAGAAGGCACATCCATCATGGGGCTGGTCTCCATGTTCTGCATAGAGGGTGCGGACAGGGAGCCCTGATCTGGGCTGATCTGTGTGTAACCACTCTCCAGGGCAGGCACATTGGGGCTGCTGACCGAACGGACAGACTGGCTGGGATGAGACTGAACTGAGGACACTGGGCTATTATGTTCTGAGGCATGGCAGTCTTCCACCATTGACAACTGAGGGTCTTCATCGGCCTGGGTGTAACTCTGCAGGGTCTGGCAAGCTGCGAGAGTCTCTTCACAGTCCTGGTAGGCTCCTTCGTGCTCATTGCTTTCTTCTTGAGTCAAAGACTGCACTGCTTGTACAGTTTCCAGGTCTAATTCGCTATGAGGAATCTCTTCTTCCTCTTTTAACTCAATCAATTCCTCCTTAGTGTTTGAATCTTCTTCATGGTCATCCTCGGACCCTGGCATATGCTCGGACACCACAGATGCCTCATGGGAAGGCTGTTCCTCTTCCGAATCTGGGTCTGTCCCGTCTTTATCCTTCATGCTCTCCCTACTGTTCTGCATGTTAGTATCTAAAAAAGATTCCTGACTGCCCGCCTCCTCCTTGACACCCTCTCTAACTGGCTGCTCCTCTGACTCCTTCTCCTTTGCAGATCCCAGATGGCCATCGTCTTCATCATCTGCATCACGGTCTTCGTTCTGGTTTGCTTCTGCAGTCACTTCATCTTCCTCCTCTGGCTCTTGTTCTTCTAGTTCTTGGGGCTCCTCCTCTGACTGTCTTTGCTCCTCCAGCACACGAGGTTTCTCTGCTTCCTCCTCCACCTCAGGTCCTTTGGCTTCTGTCTCAGGACTATTGCTGCTGAACACTGGAGAAGCAGCTCTCACCTCACTGCCGGTTGTACCCTCTTCTTCTCCCTCTTCAACCTCTTCCGCTTCCACCTGCATCTCCTCTTCCTTCCTTTCTTCCAATAACGGCAGGTCTTCTTTCAGCTCCACAGTTTCTTCATTCTCTTGAGTTTTGGTTTTACGTCCAGATTTAGGAACGGGGACAACAGGCTCAATGATGCAGTCTTGAGAAGAAACGGCCATGATTTCCCGATTCAACTTAAGTCCTGGTTTCCGACCAGCTCTTTTCTTCCAGTGGACGGGTTTGCGGCTCTTGCCTTTGGGCCATCCCTTTTTCTTTTTCATTGGTGTCGACGTATCTGGCTCAAGGGAAGAACTGTTCACGTCACATTTCCGTAAGAGAGACACAGGCTTTAGGGTGGGAGTATCTGCACAGGAAAGATAAAAAACAAAGAGAGGTTACAGGATCTTCTTCTGAGTTCAGCGTATACAACAGAAATGATTTTATCAAGTCAGTTTCTAAGTGATTTGATTCATTTAAACATTAAGAATCTAATAGGTAAAGCTAATTAATGACAACTAAAGTCATACAGTGAACTGGCAGAACAATGAATCCTATGCAATATTATTTTATTGCCTACTAATTAAAACCAGTTCAAATTTATCATTGCTAGCTGTATGATTTTAGGAAGTTACTCAAGTTTCAAGTGCATCATCTCTAAAATGGGAATAAGTCTTATAAGTAATACTTTTAGAAAGTCTACAGTTGACTTCTAATAGATAACTTGCATTCTCCTCATTCTTGTGTTCTTATCAGATAATTACTTTTAATATAGTGCTAAATTCACTGAATTCTTTGCTGTGAAAAGTTACAAATCAGCTTTATTCTTCCTTTTCCTGCTTGCATTTATCTTATCTCTTTGGTGTACTTAGTTTCCACAAAGTCATTACTTAAGGAAGTTTCATGAGCCAGAGATCAAGGCTGAGCCACTCCATGTGAACAACTGCTCAATGCTGTGTTTATCTGGGGACAGCCCAAGGGTTTAAATCCAAAGCACTCACATTTAGTCTTAGACAAGTAAGAAAAAGTTAAAGCACAAATAATACTTAAATTTGATATTAGCATTTTCTAAAAGGTACTAAAATATACCTTTTTTTTTTTTTGCATCAGTGATCGAATTCAGGCCCTTGTGTTTCCAAGGCAAATGCACTACCACTTCAGCTAATCACTAGCCCTTATAAAATTTATTTTAACCATTTTATAATGTACAGTTTAGTGGCATGAAGCACCTTCACAATTCCCATTAATTTTTTTTTTTACAAGTTCAGAACACCAACGCAAGGACAAGTAAAAAAAGTTCATGGTAGTACCTTCAAAGTAAACACAGGAAACAATTCTACTTGACAGGAACTTAAAACAGGGGATACTACTCTATTGTCCAGTGCTTCAAGATAGGATGTAAAGTGTCAACTTTATAACATAAATTTTTACTTTCTAGTTCTGTACCTGAAAGTATATGTAAAACTGGAGAATCATTCACAATAAAGGAGAGCTCAATTATCACTATATTAAAAGCACCTCCTATCTAAAACTGTAAGAATGAGGAAAACGAGTGTTGTATCTACTAGACTTGAAATCAAGATGACAAAAAGGAGCATAAGAAGCTCACCTAGGCACAATGTGAAAGCTTAGGTACCAAGAACAGATAATGCCATTTCTTCACATCATCCAGCAAAATGAAAAAGCTTTGTGAACCCATTAAGGCAAACAAACTGCAGACAACAGCAATGGGGTATGCTTTCACTTTAGAGTGCAAAAAGCCTGGTTTTTGATCCAGTTTGTAGTGTAAGTCCCAGTTCTGTGTGTCTCAGGAGGAAACGAAAACAAGGCTATTTTAAAAGTAAATATATTTTTTCTACATTAGAAAATGAACTTATTTTGAATTATTATTGCCATAGACCTGCAACAAGTACCAATGTACACAAACCTGTTCTCACTGAAGAACTGTCTTCTTAGCATTTACTCACGTAACATTATTTACTGAACACCTATCTCAGGCATTCAGCCACTGCAATGGAGTGCAGAGTAGAGTGTATACATTTTAGGAGGGGCTATTCCATCTTCCCAGTGTTAAGTCCAATTCATCTATTATCCATTAAGATTCAGATGAAAGCTGAGAAAAGATTAGGCGAAAAAGAACACAGTCCTAACACTAAGATATTTTCTGCAGAGATAAAAATAGCTTCTGAGTTAAAGGGAAAACTAAATACAAAAATGAGCAGCTACACTTGGTATTTCTGAGAGATGAGAGACAGACAAGCATTCCTTTTCTTGCTTAGTGGGCTTTGTTCACGTTTCTACCTTTTGTTCAATTACTCCCATGTAGTTAATGACAATAAAACTGAAATAAGTAACAACTGTGTAAAACATACCATCAGCATCATCTGATTCTTCATCTTCCTCTTCCTCTTTCGACTTCCTCTTTGAAGAGGATCGGCACCTGAGAACACTTTGTGAAGATAGGCGATGGAAATATCCTCTGTGGAAGAGCTCATTCTCCTCTTCTTCCTCCTCCTCTTCCTCCTCCTCCTCCTCCTCCTCCTCTTCTTCTTCCTCCTCCTCTTCATCAATCTCAAATGTGGGTTCTAATCTTGGCATTGGTCTCTCAGAATCAGAGTCTTCAAAGGGTTCATCTAACACCTCTGTGGTCTCAGAGATAGTCTCTGTGACCACACTGCTATTGTGGTGTTTCCGTTTTCGAACTCTCCTTCTTCGGTGAAGAACTGGTTTCTATTTAGCAGAAAAATCAAGTATTTTATTGATAATAATGAACACTACCTCTTCTAAGAATAACAAGAACGATGTTTTAAACCTAACAGAGCAGGCACGGTAATGCATGCTTATAATATTGGCACTTATGAGACTGAGACAGGAGGATCACTCCAAGTTCAAGGCCACACAGTGAGTTCAAGGCCATCCCAAACTGCACGGTGAGGCTCTGGTCTTTGAAAAGCAAAAACCGAGATGACATAAAACAACAAAAACCAACAAAAAATAAAAAATCTAATAGAATTAGCATATATAAATTGAGAATGATGTTTGCCAAAAAAGTCTAAATATTTTGAAACAATAAAGTGAACTACTATACATAAAGATGTATAATTGCAGAAAACTGTGAAACGAGGAGGTATGTCCAAAAGGCAGACATGATTATCTTATTAGTAGTTCAGTGAACACAACAGGGAAGCATCTATTTTAACAGGAAAACGACCCAGAGACTAGTCCCTTAACTTCACTTTTCTTTAAGAGCAAAATAGGAACAGTCTCATATACTGCTCTGAAGGTTAGCAGCGCAATAAAGCTGTATGTCACTCTCCTGGAATAACCATAGAAAGTCCCAGTGCAGTGTAGAAATATGGAGCTGAAGTGTACTTACTTGGTGTTACTGATACTTTTCAAAAGTGACACGATCTGACACTGAAATCTGGCGCATGGGGCACAACTTCGCCCTTGCTAACCTAGTATTTTAAGAATACAAAGCAGTAGGGATGACCTCTACCATGACACAGCACATGGCCCTCATTCTATAGAGTAGAAAAGTTATAGGTCATACCTATACCTATAGGTCATACCTATACCTTGACCTATGCTCAAGGTCATACCTCTAGTATGGAAACGGCTATAAATACAGTTCAGAACACCTTGATTACCAGTCAAGTGAATTTCTTCATGAATGTCTGAAGTCCTTTGCATGCAATCTCACTGGTCACTATGATATATATATATATTTTTTTTAGGTTTTTGGAGACAGGGTCTCGCTTTTGTGGTTCAGGCTGGCCCTGAGCTCAGCCTCAAACTCACATCACAATACTCCTGCCTCTGCCTCCCGAGTGCTGGGATTACAGGCGTGAGCCACCACGCCCGGCACTGTGGTATGTGGTACTGGTTGCTGCTGGGTGTGGGTCTCCACACCCAGTATTGTTATGTGGTTACCGGGGAATCGAACCCGGGTCCTTGCG
>PVIR01036346.1:0-15875 GCA_004026965.1 Petromus typicus
GAGGGCCTGTAACTTCCATTCTCTTGAGGTTGGTTGTAGATTTTCAGTTTATCCAGCTTTTTAATCAGGATGTAATTGATGACCTCCAAGCTCTTTAGAAAGTCCTCTTGAAACTTTAGCTTTTGTTACAAAGTTAATTCTTTTCCATTTCATTAAACATTTTCAAAATGTGTTTTAAGTATCTGAGAGTTCAAACCCATTTTGGGGAGTCTATATTTTGTGTGCCTAGGTAGAAGCCCCATTTGGGAGGAGTTTTAACAGTGAGGGATTGTCTCTAGTAAAAAAAAAAATTATGTTTTAGCCAGAGATCCTTTCTAGGATAATGCTTTCCATTTTTAAGCAATTCTATATATTAAGCCTACACATGCATATTATATCAATGCATCAAAAAAAATGGATTATGCATAATTAACTTTAAACAATAATACTTTCATGGGGAGGTATTAGCATTGCTAGTGGACTGTGAAATGGGCTTAAAATTTTTTATCCTGTGTATTTCAAAATTATGTAAATTTATGAAAAGAGTAATGCTTTTCTAATATAAATTATTCAAGACATTTCATGGCTTTAATGTCTACTTTTCTTTTTTTCTCAGAGATCTGACAGCCTACCTTCTAGTTCTTGCCTAGTGCTGGGAATCCACACCTCAGGGCTCAAAGACCCTGAGTCTCACCAAGGTGCGGACCTTCTGGGCCTCACCTCCACTCCTGCACCAAGTGTCCTCTGGTTCTGGATGCTCTGAGATTGAGTGATAGAGCCTAGAAAAGTAGATGTGGCTTCTGAGTCTCCTTTCACAATAATGAAGTGCTGTAAGTTAGCAGATAAAGCTCAAGGTTTTCTATAGAAGCACTGCTTCCTGTCCTAGGAAAAGATGGAAGGCCGTGAGCAGCAGGACTGCTGCCCCTGGAGATGGCAAGATGCTACCCCTCTTCTTTGGGAGTAGGCCTGCAGTCCTCTTCAGACTCAGACCCTCTACTGTCTAAGCTGTCAGGCTGTTAGAAAACAGACACTTAGAGGTCTGTCCATGCAATTTTAGGTTGTGGCACCAAAAGTGTTTCAGGTTCAGGTCTGGGATGACTTTTTGTTTTAGTTTTATTTTAGGATATTTACGTATAACCTGTCTAAGATACCTTATATTTACCTATAAGCTATCTTAGATACCTAGATCTCATCACAAAATTCACTTATATTTCATATAAACCTTGCTAAAATAGCCTGGAAATAATTTTACATATTCTTAGTGCAGGGCCAGGGATTTAGCTCAGTGGTTCTGGCATCTGTCTTGCAAGCGCAAGGGCCCTGGTTTGATTCCCTGGTAACCACATACAATACAGGGTATGGAGACTCACGCCCAGCAGCAATCAGTACCACATACCACAGTGCCAGGTGTGGTGGCTCATGCCTGTAATCCCAGCACTCAGAAGGCAGAGGCAGGAGAATTGCTGTGATGTGAGTTGGAGGCTGAGCTCAGGGCCAGCCTGAACTACAAAGTGAGATCTTGTCTCAAAAAAAAAAAAAAATATATATATATATACACACACATACATACATATATGTATGTGTGTGTATATACACACACATATATACATATATGTATGTGTGTGTATATATATTCTTAGTGCACCTGTATTTTGATTTTCAGGTTTGAAATTTCCAGTGGTGATGTCCACTTGGTATTTTGAAAGTGGTGGATTTTGTATTATTTAGATTCATATTTTTGAACAAGGGGTTAGACCCCTAACTTGAATATGACCCATAATTGTTACCTCCTTGGGGTGGTCTCAGTATCCTGTGAATTCATATTAAACTTCAGTGTGCTAATGGTGCTGGGCATCAGGTTGGGCGTGACAGCTCCTACTCTGGTGTGGGTCTGGCTCACCAGATGGTTTGAGATTTCCCACTGGAGAACGGTGCAGCCCTTACTATAGCACCTCACACATTGATCACATGGGTGAGTTATGCAAGCAAGACATCTAGAGGAGTGTCTGGCACATGGCAAGGCTGTCTATATGCTGTCTATTATCACTGTTACTGTCATCACTCTCCTCTCAAACTAGTCCTTTGGTTCAGAGAACTATTGCACCTGGACACTATCCAAACACACAGATTGACTTCTGATGGTCACTCAGCATTACAGGGTCATGGCTATTCTTGCCACCTGAATATGAATCCACAGAGAGGACTGTAGCTCTCTGAGCTTCCTCTGCAACTTTCTGTCTTAAACATAGAGCTTTGCCTTGGGCAACGCAGGTGTGGCTAACATGGCAGAACACAGATAAACTGTGGCTGTTGTGTTCTTGAGTATCTACAGTGTGGTGACTGCAGATGTTAACATTCATATAAAGTGCGGCTCTTCTAGGCCCTAAGAAATCTATGACTCATACTTCACTCAGTCCAAGAGAGTAATCATCTCTTCCTTCAACCCAACTTTAATGTGTATACATCCCTTTCCAAAAGGAAAGTGGGATTTGGGATCCTCTTAGAGAGATCTATCCCAAATCCCCATGCAGAGGTGATTTTTAGTTTTGACTAAATAAGTCTCTCTTTCTAGCTATTTTTAGCAGCAAAGATGGTTTGTTACACACTCTCAACCTTCCTATATAACAAATCCTTACACATTAAGATCCAGGTCAAGTGTTACTTCCAAGTCATTGCTGATGCCTTTCAATTTGTTGTCTTTTCCAGGTTCCTCTCTAGTTTTTGGACACACATTATTTCTTCCTCTGTTGTGTGCTACTATTAAAAAAATGCCACAGATTGTCATTTGTTCTCAACAGAAAGTTATGTGATTCAGTTCTGGGAGCTGGGAGACCTGAGGTCTGGGGCCACAGCAGGTAAGGGTCACAGCAGAGCAGAAAGCCTTGCTCACAGAGACAAGTCTCAAGGCCCCAATGGCTGTTATAACAAACCCTCAGCTCCATGATGAGCCCGCTTATTTGATAAGACTCCCTTCTTTGTGAACCCCTTGATCTCTCACCTCTCAGAGGAACCCCTTCAGCAAGGTGGCATCAGGGGCTGAATTTTCAGCATGTGAACCATGGAGACGTATTCAGATCACAGCAGTCCAGCTTCAGATTTATCATCTTGTTCTGCAATTCCTATATCACTTGCTTGTTATCCTGGGACTTGACTTGAAAGCTGGAATTTCTTCTTCCCAGTCTCCATATGCCCAGTGTCTGGCACATTGTCGGGTCTGACATCATTGTCTGAGAGGAAGAAGGAAGGAGATATTTTATGCTGAATTGCTGTGGGCCAGAAAGCACATTGCTCACAACCACACAAGCTGCATAAGAGCGGAAGAGGTAGCCTAGTTCTTTCATTCCTACTGGACATTTTAATATAAAACTGTAAAGAAGATGAATAAGAAAGTTGTGAAAGATTTCAAATGTAGAAAAAGAAACCCAGACTTCTATCCACGTGCTGCGGCAGATGGCTGCGGCGTGGCACCTGGTTAATGACTGCACAGTTTCAAATGGGAACACTTGAACTACAGTGATTCTGAAAGATCCGAAAGAGGCACAGAAATCCAACAGCAAAGGGCCTGGGAGCACAGATCTGACACTAATGAATAAGAAGTTTATTCTTTTTTTTCCACCAAGGAAGTTGACGGTGAGAATGAAGATTGATTCAAAGTCTGAGTTCCTTTGGCACCTTGCTCAGAAAAACATGAAAAGAGGGTGATTTAAAGACATGAGAAAGTCAAGTGTCATTTCATAATCTTCTCTGCATATTTATGAAGGAGAACCAGATTAATCCTTAATTTAAGACATAAAACAAAATTAATCAAATCACAAACCTGCTGTCATTTTTACTCTTTTACTCTCGGTGACGGTTAAAATTCAAAATGAGTTCCATGAAATAAAATGAACAAAATTTAAAAATTACAGTTCCCCCATTCTGTTTATTTTGACTGTTTGAGTCAATAAACAGCATGGGCTGTCTTCTGCATATCTGTACAGTGTTGATAATTATGATGATGGAATAAATCAGGAGCAGCTCAGTGGGCAGGTAAGCCTGGAACTGACAGGTGCTAAGGGCTTTGTGCTGAGGCCCCAGCGGGCTCCAGGTTCTCAGGAAGCCACACCTGTCTGGAGGAAGCTGTCCCAGTTCTCACATGAAATGATCTCACTGACATTGCATGACAATGATATCCAGCACAAGCAAGACTGACTTTTAGGGAAATTCAAAAATCTAGTATTAGTGGAAATGTAAGGAGTGAAAATAAATGATTTCTTACACTCAAAATACCATGGTATCTCATGAAGTTGATTCTTTCTACAGTTCTGGTCATAAACTTGAGTCAGACACCAAATCAAACTCCATGCTTAGGTTTAATGTTGACTTTGTGGGGAAACTGAATTCAGTTCTTATTCGGTTCTTTGTGACTAGAATCATGGAGAGGATTGAGTTCATGCACCGGGATACCACTGTATTGATTGATATCATCTATCATTCACAGGCAGAAGACCGAAACTAGACCCATGCATCTTACCATGTACTAAACTAAAATAAAAATGGATTAGAGATCTAAATTCTAAAATAGAAACATTTGGCCTGCTGCAGGCAAAAAGGTCAGTCTTGAAGATATACGAGGTAAGAACTTTCTGATTTGAGCCCCAATTGCACAAGAAATAATATCAAGAGGGCCGCGGATATAGCTGAGTGATTCTGGCTCCTATCTTGCAAGTGCAAGAACCCGGGTTTGATTCCGGGTAACCACATACAAAACTGGGTGTGGAGACTCACCCCAGCAGCAATCAGTACCACATACCACAGTGCTGGGCGTGGTGGCTCACGCATGTAATCCCAGCACTCGGGAGGCAGAGGCAAGATTGCTGATGTGAGTTTGAGGCTGAGCTCAGGGCCAGCCTGAACTATAAAGTGAGACCCTGTCTCAAAAAAACCCAACCAACCAACCAAACAAACAAAAATACTATCAAGAAAGAAACAAATGGAATCATATCAGAGCAAAAGCTTCTTCACAGCAAAAGAAACAACAAACAGAACAGAATGTGAAAATGATTATTCTAATATCTAGAATTTACAAAGTACCCAAAAAATTAGATTCTTTAAAAGACTCTATCAACAAACTGGCAAGTGAAAAGAATAGACACTTCCCAGAAGTATGAAAGTCTGCTAAATACATGAAAAATATCCAACATTTCCATCAAAGAAATGCAAATTAAAACAACACTGAGATTCCATCTTATCTAGAAAGAATGAACATCATCAAGAAATCAAATAATAACAAATGCTGGCAAGGGTATGGTGGAAATGTAAACTAGTGCAACCATTATAGAAATCAGTGATTCTTCCAAAATCAAAAATAGAAATTGCATTTGACCCAGCTTTTTTCCTTCTAGGTATCTGTGGAAGAACTAAAGACATCATATTACAGTGATCCATGCACATTCATGTTTATACCAGCACAAATTACAATAGCTAAATATTGGAAGTTGCTTACATATCTATCAATGTATGAATAAATAAAGAAAATATGGGACTAGACACAATGGAGTACTACTGTGTCAACAAGAAGAGTAAACTTTTGTCATTTGTAGGAAAATAGATGCATCTTGACACAGTACTTTTAAGTGACAAAAAGTATTGCATAGTTTTTCTTGTATGAGAAAACAAAAGTATAAATGAAAATAAAGAGGAGAAAAAAGAGAAAATAGAAGAAGAGAGACAGAACTTTTGCAAATTGAAGGGGACTGATATCTAAAGGGAGGAAGGATGGAGAAGGTGAGAGATAATAAAAGGAGTGGAGATGAACTGTGTACATGTACCAAAATATGATCTTTTTTACTGCAACTATGTACTAATAGAAATTGTACATTTAAATTTTTAATAGCATTTGTTAAAAAATGAATACTGAAATATCAGCCATGAGTCCCTTGATGTTAGAGAAAAAAATTCTATGGATCTTTCACAAGAAATATTAATTGCACTAAAGCTACACAAGTGCTTGAAAATTTGATACAGTAGGACACAAAATTTTAAAATCCACAATAGACTCATGTTGATTCTTGGTGTGAAAATCAAATACTTCTGAGGCCCAGGACAACTGCTGAGCTTCACTGTTCCTTATCCTCACTGTACCACTGTTTCATCTAATTCATGTGTATCTCCATGCTGAGCCAGCGCTGTCTTTGCCTCAGTCAAGTTGATATCCAAGTCAAAGGTGAATGACTTGAGTAAGACTAGAGTCCGCAGCCATACAGTACTCCCTATGCCCTGGCCTTTTGTTCTGAAGCCTTCATGGCCTCTGGTCCCATCATCTGCCTCTCCTGGGATTCTGATAACCTTCTGTATGCCACACTCATCTCATTTCTGCCTTGGCCTCCTTGGCAGCAATCATTATTTTCTCTTTATGGGAAGTGGAAATCTCAGAGGCTGTAAGGACTTCATTGAAATCACACTGGGTACTTCTTGACTCTACTCCTCAGCTTTGACCCTGTGTATTTAGCTCCAAATCCATGTGTTCCTGGCTTACAAATGTCATTGTTTCACACACACAGCATCACCAGTGTCCTCTCCTAGTTTACTTCCTCTTCTTCTTCTGAAAACTTGGAAACTGGATAAATATATAGACAAGGTCAGATGCAGAAGAAGCATCACATGTTTTTCTCAGAAACTTGGTGATTTCCCAGGTTTGCACTGGGCTTCCTGTGCCTGGGGCACTGGATCCATGGGGGAAGCAGAGGGCCTGATCTTCTTGTGCTGTCATGCCGCATGAGAACTCAGTTTTCTCTACAGACTCCTTCTATACATTTCTGCCAAGAGACATGATGTCTCCTCCAATGTCTAAAGCCAAGGAGACTTGAGTTCTACATGGCACCAAATCACCTCAAAATTCAACCTAAAACTGCTTTACAACCTAAAACTGAGTATGATATCACCCTACAGAGTAGTTTGTGGTTGTGTCAGGTAGTGGTAAGGTCACCGTGGACTATGGTGGGCTGGGATGAAATACCTGGTGTCGTCCTGAGAGAAGTTTGGACACAGACACACAGGAGGACAGGTAACCACATGACAACATGCTACTTCAAGTCAAGAAGGATGACAAATGCCCCAAAGCCACCAAGTGTGGGAAGCTTTAGTCTTCCTAAAGCTTTTGGAGGATATTGGGGTCTATATTTAGATGTACTCCAAAGCTACATGTATTCATAGATGGGGCGTTTTGGAGCTTGCTGGATTTAGGGTATGTGATGCTGGCGTTAAACATTATGGCACTAAATGTAAACACTAATTGAAATTAGTATAGTTCTGGATATTGGTAATAGAAGTCTCACTCTGGGTATGGGTGGCACCAATCATTAAGCTTGTATCCCAGATGGAATAAAAGGGAAAGACAGGCTCCTGATGGCTGCTTCCTTGCTTTCTACCTGCTCTGCCATGGGCTGTTTTCCTCTGTGATGTCCCTCTGCTGTACCACCCTGTTTGGCATCCAGCAGACTAGGGACTGAAATCTCTACAAATTGTGAGCTGAATGATCTTTTCCTCCTTTAACTTCAGGTGGCAGGTATTTTGTCTCTGCAGTGGAAAAAATAACTAATACAGAGGGAATCAGTCCTGCTGACACTTGGCCTTTTCGGTCTGGCCTGGGACTGTGAGAGAAGAGATATCTTGGTTTCAGTCTTTAGAATTAAACTAAATGCTAAGCATCAAAATTTGGGGTGGGAAGCAGATCCTACCTACAGTGGGCAAAGGCTGGCTTCATGTCCTGATGCCCAACAGCTGAGAACAATGCCATCTTTGGGCAATGAATTTTGTGGATATTATTAAGTATCTCGAGATTTTGATATTTTGTGGGTAATCAGCATAGATGTCACCTAGCATCCTTATAAAAGAGGGGAGATTTCACACACGCACACACACACACACACACACACACACACGAAAGTGCTGTAATCAGAAAGGATCAGCCACAAACCAAGGACAGCCCCAGTAGGTACAAAACCTAGAAGAAACAGGGCCAGGATTTTCCTCTGAGATCTGTGAGGAACCAGACACCTCGAGGCTGCTCAGACTTCCAGAACAGTGCATGAACCCATTTCCTCTGTCTCAAGTCACCAGAGTTGTGATCATTTGTTACAGCAGCCAAAGAAAACTAATACATAGCTCTGGGTATCTCCAACAGGAAGTATTCAGTGCAGGAAATAGATGTCCAGGAATCACCAGCAGAGCTGTAGATACACACATGCGGGTCTTTCTCAGGCCTTTCAATAGACTGGGAACCACTAGAGTCTGTTCCCCCAGCTACTGAGCCCTCTCAGGTAGGAAGCTGCCAATTACAGTTTGAAATATGTCATCTGACCCCTGCCACAAAGCAACAGGAACAATATGAAGGGATCTAGGGAGATAAGGCCACGTAGACAAGAGAAATGGATAATGACTGCGACAAGTAGCACCCATACACATGAGGCACGTGTTCCCGACTCTCCCCAGCCAGCTGCTGTGGGCACCCTATGCCAGGATAGGTATCATCAGGCTGAGCACAGGGATGAGTGTGCCAGCCAAAGCTTTCAGTACCACTGACTTTGGTCTGTGGAAAAGGGACTGGGATTTTTCAGTTCCTTATTTTGAACAAGGCTGTGAGATCATCATATCAATGGTCCTGCCCTTTCCACTGGGCAGGTGCTGGCCACCTCTTCCTTGGGTGGACTGCAGGCAACACGTGGATAGGACAATCCACATTTGTGAAAAATTTCCCTGAAGAGAAGTAAATGTGGCCTGAGTTCTTCAATTATATTCTTTCATTAGTTCCAAGATGCCATCAATTTTAAGTCATGTCATGACTTCATGCTCTACTGAGACAGAAAATGAATGCTGCCAATTTAAGTATGACAAGGCATTTGCTGTAATATGCCTTTCAAATAAGAGACACTGAAATGCAGGGAGGCACTTGTTGGATAATCAAGGCCCTATGGAAACTCTAACTGCCCACAGGAGGGCCCAGCATGTGACCCTGTGTCCATGGTCACACTAAAAAATTTGACAATAGAAAAAGCTAATAAAGCAAAATCATATTCTTTCTTTTTATTCTAAGTTCTATTTTTATGATTATAAATGTAATAGCATATTATGGAAAAGGAAAAAGGTACAAGAAAAAACAATCATGTGCATAGGTAGTTGGGCACCATGGGAACTCATTCCAGTAGAAATAAGATCTTGGGAAATTCACGGTTCTCATCCAGTGACTTCTCCTCTATCATCTCAAAGGGAGACTTTTGAAAAGATTACCTGAAGTAAAGATTGTTGCTACATTAGGCTTTGTTTAATAAACTCCTCTTGACTCTCTGCTGCTGTGTAATGTAGGTCACCCTTCTGGTTATTTTCATTTTAATGAAGAGCTGAGTTTGTAGCACATTTGTATTCCACATGAATGAATGTGCTTTGACTCCCTGTCCTTTCGGAAAACATTTGCTAACTTGGTGTAGGCAGAATGGGCTAGAATTGTACTGTTATTTCCCTTATCTCTGCTTGGCCATGCTAGAGTTTTAAAAATAATCTATTAATAAAATAATGCAAAAATTCTGATTCAATGCCTGTTGCATGGTACGTGCCTGGAAAATGCTTACCTTATTAACTAGAATGTCGGATTTGAATTTGCAGCACTTCTGCCAATGAGTAACTGGGAAATAAATAAGACAAGTTTGCCATTTATGAGCTGTGGAAATTTGCACAGGTGACCAAAGCTTTCTAAGCCTCAGCTTCTTCTGAGCAAAGAAAAGCCAGTAATTCCTATAAAGTCAGACACTGCTTTAGCACTTGGACAAAATGCCTAAGCACCCCTGACGCAGCATTAGGACCAGTGATGGCAAGGACCAGGCTCCTTTTCTTGAACTGGTACAGTCCCTTCTCCTTGGCAGAGGTGCCTAACATACTTTACAGCAAAGGGAATAATCCATTTCTGAGCACTGTAAGGGAGGAGTCTTGTTTGTCACCATAGACACTACAGACGCTGCAATGGCTGGAAATACATGGAATAGTGAATAACCCGTGGCGTGCTGCTGTTATTTCAGGGCCACAGCCTTAGTGAAGACAGAAGATGAGGGCAGTCATATAAAGACAGTAACTCCCTCAGTGTGGAGCAGAACATCCCATCCTGTTTCTCCTGAGGTTGGTGACAGGGGGCTGCCTGGCTGTGGCTTCTTGTAGAAGCTCCAACATGGCAGGTAGTGATCTTCTGAGCCACTGTGTCCAGACCCCATATCTAATGAAAGTAGCTCTCTGTGCAAATATCTGGTCAGGTTACAGCTGGCTTTCACCCATGAATGATCCAAAAAAGGGGAACACTAATGGAGGAGGATGGAAATCACAGATTCATTCACTCTCAGATCTGGAGCTTGGAGAATGACACCAACTGGCATGGGCCACATTCCTGCTTTGGCACCAGAAAGGAACTTAAGTCTTCTCTTCCAGCTCCTGTTGCTTGCTGATACTCTTGATACCCCCAGAGGCAGTCTCTGCTTCTGTGTTCACATGGCCTTGAGTCTGGATACCTGGATCCAAATCAACATCACTTATAAGGATGACCAACACAGCACCAGGCCCCATAACTCCGTACAATGTCCTCTTGGTGCCATCTGTGAAGACCTTGTTTCCATATAAGGTCACTTTCACAGGCTCTGGGGCCAAAAGTGCAATGTATCTCTAAGGAAGTACACAATTCAGCCCTTAACAAAGCATGGGAAGGGTGATTTGATGCACAGTAATAACCTCAGAGCTTTCTAAAATCAGAGTTCTTCTTTGGGAATAACCTCTCTGGTTCTTCTTTAGTTTACCTCCCAGGAAGGAGACAGGGGTTGGAGTGAAAAAGAGATGACATCAACAGACCATGTCAAGGCTCACAGAGAAGCAAAGTTTGGATGCAGAAATTTGTCCCCAGCTTGTTGGATAGAAGGAACACATGTAGGCTGTTGAGCGCTTTCACTTCTCATGGGTGTGTGGAGACGGTCAGGCTACTGCTGTCACAGGAAATCACAGCTTTCATTGGTTAAAAGTAGTATAGATAGAGCAGTGGGCAGCTCTGGAACGGAGACTACGCCACTGAATCTGCTCCTGGGTTGGAGCTTACTGGCCTCCAGGTCCATGACAGAAGAGCACCCAGGGACTGAGTTTAGCAGTAGACAGCTCTGGAAACAGCAACTGTGCCATCGAACCCAGGCCAGGGTTGGAGCTTACTGGCCTCCAGACGCACACCGAAAGAGTGTCCAGGGACTGAGTTTACCAGCGGGCAACTTTGGAAATGGCGTCTGTGCCAAAAAATGTGCACTGGGGTTGGAGCTTGCTGGCCTCCACGCCCATGTCAGGAGAGTGCCCAGGAATTGAGTTTAGCAAGTAAAAGTCTGACTTTCTCCATGTCAACTGCAGAAGGACATCCAGTGACCTTGTACTGGTGAGTAGGTGGGCCTGTTGGAACATCAGCTAGTACCATTGCAGTTGCACAAGGCCTACAGCCTACTGGCCACAAGGCCGACTGCAAAAGTGAGTCAGAAACTCTGTATTGGTGAGCAGGAAGGCCCATTGGAACCTCAGGCAACACCATTATAGCAACTCAGAGCCAGAGCCTTCCTGCCTTTAAAGAACATGGGAGAAGGTGTTCTGAATGTATTGTTTAACTTTGTCATATGATATGCCAGAACTAGGGGTTTTTCTTTAGGTTCCAATACAAACTGTAAAGAGCAAGACAGGAAAAACTGATATTTTAAGGTTCCTAACTATTAGGAGGAAAGAGACTTGCAACAAACTTCGACAGAAAACAAGGCAGATCCAAATCCAAAATCAACAGCAGGGACAAAATCTCAGAGATGAGGAAAAACTCAAAGTCTCAGATACAAAGATCCTCACCTCAAGGTAACACAGAGGGAAGGGAAATAGAGAAGTTTGAAGGCCAGTCTCCATGGTCCTCGGAAATGGTAAACAACTAGATCTACTAAAATGGAAATCAGAACTGATCACTGAGATGAAAGCAGAGATATTGAACACTGTCAACATGATGATTAATAAAGCTAAAGAGGAAATCATGGAGTTGATAGAATCCAAGAGAGAAAAAGCATTGGAACTTTTTAAACACCTACAAGCAGAAGCCCAGGAAATTAACAAAGAAAATGAAAGTTTGAGCAAGAGAATGAATTTGGCAGAAGACCGAATTTCAGCCCTAGAAGACAAGATCTCAACCAATGAACTGGAAAGGCATAATCTGTGGAAAAAAGCAAGCGATAATGAAAAGTCAATCCAACAGCTCCTAGATGATTCAAAGAAAAATAACATAAGATTGATTGGAGTCACTGAGGAAGCAGGAGACAATGCTAAAGACATCAAAAAGCTATTCACACAGATAATGGCAGAAAACTTCACAGAAAAAGGTCAAGAATTGAACATACAAATATATAAAGCATACAGAATGCCACATGCCCGTGACATGAAAAAATCTACACCGAGGCATATAATCATAAAAGTCCCAGATATCCAAAAAAAGAATGAAACACTAAAAGCAGCCAGAAAAAAGAAAAACAGTTACATTCCAAGGGAAGCCCGTGAGGATCACAGAGGACTTCTCAACTCAAACACTCAATGCAAGAAGAGCCTGGAGTGAAGTCTTCCAAGCAATAAAGGAAGACAACTTCCAACCCAGACTAATGATTCCTGCAAAACTATCCTTCAAAACTGATGGGGAAATAAGGTACTTCCATGACAAAGAACACCTGAAAAACTTCACAAATATGAAACCTGTGCCCCAAAACATTTTAAAGAATATCTTGGAGAAAAATAAGGAAACTTACAAATCCATGAGACCTAACTAAGTCAGTCCATGGGACCAAACAAGAAACTGATGGGGAAAGGGCAAAGTAGAATAACACAGCACAGAACAGGAAAACACGGCAGCACAAAATTTACCTATATCAGTCATAACGATTAATGTCAATGGACTCAACGTGCCAATTAAGAGATACAGACTGGCAGAGTGGACCAAAAAGCAAGATCCCACAATCTACTGCATACAAGAAACACACCTAATTCGGAAAGAAACCAATGGACTGAAAGCAAAGGTATGGAAAAAAATACTTCACACAACACGAAACAGCAAGAAAGCAGGAGTGGTGATTTTATTTGCAGAAAAAGTAGACTTCAAACCAAAAGTGATAAAGAGAGATAAAGATGGACACTATCTTTCAGTTCAGGGAGAAATCCAAGAGACAGAAATCACAATCTTAAATATCTATGCTCCAAATTCTAAAGCACCTAACTATACAAATCAAACATTAACCAACTTGAAATACCAGATAAACTCCAATACAATAATAGTAGGGGACCTCAATACCCCACTGTCACAAAGAGACAGATCGACTGGACAAAAAGTCACTAAGGAAATCCTTCAGCTCAACCAGACTCTTCAGCAAATGGACTTAATAGATGCCTACAGAGTATTTCACCCCACAAAGTCAGAATTTACATTCTTCTCAGTTGCTCATGGATCATTCTCTAAAATAGACCATGTTCTCATTCATAGGACAGGTTTAAGCAAATATAAAAAGACTGAAGTAATCCTTTGTATATTGCTGGACCATAGTGCCCTGAAATTGGAGCTGATAGCAAAGGAAATCCCAGGATCTTCACAAACACATGGAAACTGAACAACATTCTGCTGAACAGCCAATGTGTCCCAGAAGAAATTAGAGTAAAAATTGAGCAGTTCTTACAACTAAACGATAACCCCAGTACAACATATAAAAATTTATGGGACACAATGAAAGCAGTCCTATGATGAAAATTCATAGCAGTGAAAGTCTACACCCAGAAAACGGAGCAAGCTCAAATAAACAATTTAATGCTGAACCTCAAGCGAATAGAAAGGGAGGAGCAAAACCAACCCAAAGCTTGCAATAGGCAAGAAACTATGAGGATCAGGACAGAAATTAGTGCAATAGAAACCAAGAGAACGGTTCAAAAAATCAATGAATTGAAAAGTTGGCTCTTTGTGAGGATAAACAAAATTGAGTGACCCTTAGCCAACCTCATTAAACAAAGGAAGGAAAAGGCTCAGAGAACGGACTACCAACACAGGGGAAGTCCAGAGGATAATAAACACCTACATTGAAAATTTATACTTCAATAAAATGGAAAATGTAGAAGAAATGGATAGATTTCTAGACACATATGAACTCCCAAAGCTAAATAAAGAAGATAAAGAAATGTTAAATGCCCCTATAACAATCTGTGAAATTGAGAATGTAATTAAAAACTTGCCAACAAAGAAAAGCCCTGGACCTGACGGTTTTACTGCTGAATTGTATAAAACTTTTAAAGAAGAGCTAGTACCTCTACTTCTGAAAAGCTTCAATGAATTTGAAAGGGAAGCAGGACCCCAAAACTCATTCCTGGAAGCAATCATTACCTTGATTCCAAAAGAAGAGAGAGACCCAACCAAAAGAGAGAACTACAGGCCAATATCTCTAATGAATATCGATGCAAAAATCCTCAATAAGATCCTGGCAAACAGAATACAAACAATTATCAAAAAGATTGTACACCCTGACCAAGTTGGATTCATCCTAAGGATGCAAGGATGGTTCAACATACGTAAATCAATCAATTTATACACTATATTAACAGCCTTAAGGACATAAATCATATGGTCATCTCAATTGATGCAGAAAAAGGGTTTGACAAAATACAACACCCATTTATGTTCAAAACCCTACAGAAGATCAGAATAGATGGTCTGTATCTCAAACTAATAAAAGCTATCTATCAGAAACCTTCAGCCAGTATCATACCAAATGGTCAAAAATTGAAACCTTTCACACTAAGATCAGAAACAAGACAAGGATGTCCTCTCTCACCACTTCTGTTCAATATAGTTCTGGAAATATTAGCCATAGCAATTAGGCAAGAGGAAGAAATAAAAGGAAAAAAGATTGGAAAAGAAGAATTTAAATTGTCATTATTTGTTGATGACATGATACTCTATCTAGAGGATACTAAAAACTCAATTAAAAAGCTGGTGGACCTAATCGCCAATTTTAACCGCATAGCTGGTTACAAGGTCAACGTTGAAAAATCAATAGCCTTCGTATACACAAACAGTAGACCCACTGAGATAGAAATTGGGGAGTCAGCCCCTTTCACAATGGCACTCAAAAAAATAAAATATCTGGGAATCAATCTAACAAAGGAGGTGGAAGACCTCTACTCTGAAAACTATAGCACTCTGAAAAAGGAGACAGAAGATAATATCAAAAAATGGAAAGACATACCTTGCTCCTGGGTAGGAAGAACCAATATTGTCAACATGGCTATACTCCCAAAACTACTCTACACATTCAACACAATGCCGATTCAAATCCCAACAGCATATTTCACAGATCTAGAGAAAAAAATTCAAACTTTCATCTGGAACCACAAAAGACCTAGAATAGCCAAAGCAATTCTAAGCAACAGGGACATGGTGGGGGGTATCACAACGCCGAACCTGAAACTATATTATAAAGCCATTGTGATAAAAACTGTGTGGTACTGGCAAAGTAACAGACTTGAGGATCAATGGAGCAGACTAGAAGATCCAGAAACTACTCCAGATACACTGAGCCACCTCATCTTTGACAAAGGAGCCAAAAATCCTCAATGGAGGAAAGATAGCTTCTTTAACAAATGGTGCTGGAAAAACTGTGCTTTAACTTGCCAAAGACTAAAACTGGATCTCACTCCTTCACAGTGTACCAAGCTAAAATCAAAGTGGATAAGAGACCTAAATATTAAAACAGACACTCTAAACCTTCTGCAAAACAGGTTAGGTATAGCTCTCAAAGACATTGATTTAGGGAAAGACTTCATGAACAAAACTTCTATAGCGCAGGAATTGGCTG
>PVIR01036347.1:0-15877 GCA_004026965.1 Petromus typicus
CACTGAGCCAATAGATACAGTGATTCTACTAGGGATGGTGAAAATCATCCCATGTGATAACCTTCCTCTCTTGTCTTCCTCACACCAGCCACAAAGGTTTGCAAAGATAAATGCCAGTTAATTTGGTTATTGTTCTTTATAGTTTACATTTTCTTTATTATTTTGTTTTATATTTCAGCAGTGTGATCATTTTATATGAACCTTTGGGAGCCATGGAGTGAATCATCTGAGTTTCCATTATTTTTTATGGGGAAATTTCCTTTGATGTACAAGTGCTTTGGATTACAAGCATGTTTCTGGAACAAGTTATACTCACAAGCTAAGATTTTACTGTAATTCCTATATAACAGGGTTTGGTTACATTAAGTGGGTTAATACACCAAGAGCACTTGGAAAACCCTAAGTAGGTAAAGCTGATATATAAAACTTCAAATTCTAGCTCCACTACCACTCATACACTAGTACAAGCTGTGTAGGCTTGGATAAATTACTTAACCTCACTGTGCTTCAGTTCCTCATTTCTAAAATCAGGATAACCACAGAGTCTACCCGACATAAATGATAGGAAAACTGAATGTTTAATTTCTATAAGCATTGAGAATGGTTTCTGGTAGCAAAGGAGCTCGGAAGTATCTGGCCTGATGCTCAATGCCAGACTAAGAATCCTCTATGTACTTGATCTTGAATTCCAAGGAATAAAACTGTCAAATTCACATAACATGACCAAGACATCCACCACTAGGCTGTCAAAGGAGCCGGAAACACAAAGTCAATGGAACTGGAATTATGACAAGAAGCACCAGACTGAACCCATTCGAGAGTTAGTGAGAGAGGGAGCACTGTGCTGGGGCCAGGTAGGAGGCCCCATGTGGTTCTGGGCTGAGGATCACGGCCTGGAACACCTGGGGATTTAGGACCGAGCCACACACTGCCTGGCTCCCATCTGACCCGGAAGCTGCCCTTCCAGTCCTGGCTGGTCCTGGCCTGGTCTTCACTCCCTAACCTGTCATTTCTTCCTAAGTCCTGAGTCCCTCAGGGACTAGGGAGCTGAGCAAGACCTCAGGCCAGGATCCCTATACAGCCTGGTGTCTTCTGCTGGCCAGAGCCAGCAGCTCTGCGCTGTCCACTGTGCTGGCTGGACGCTCTGACCTCTTCCTCAACTTCATGGCCCAGACAGCCCTGTAAGCAGATCACTTTAGGACTCCACCTCATCAGCTATCCGCCCTGGGCTTCCTAGGCAAAGCTTTTTTGTTTCTCTCTGCAGGAGGGTTTTGCAAACCCTCCTCCCACCTGGAGAGGCTTTGAACACCGCTGAGGTTGAGTGAAGATTGTGCGCCAGGCCAAGCCCCACTCTCCCAGTGGTGGCTGGAGATGAAGCTGTCTCCCACTTCCTGTTGCAGCTTTGAGGGACCGAGAGTGACTGAAGGCCCCAGGCAGCCCGAGGGCCACTGCTCAGAGGGTCCCCAGATCAACCCTTCAAAGAACGGCCCTCCACGTGAGTTTTCTGATGGTGGGGGTCCCTCACCTCACACCACAGCCCTTTCAAACCCATCCTTCTTCCTCCTACAGGTCTGGCAAGAACAACTTCCTGGGCCTGTGACTTGTATAATGTCCTCCAGACTCTCTGTGGATAAGCAACCATATTAAGTGAAAAACAACACTGTTTCTAGCTTGAAATTCCCAAGAGCATTTGAGTTTTCATTCTGCATTCAGCCCAATACATCATGTCACTGGCCAGGGGGAACATTAGGGAATCCTTTATATGAACTTTCCATATGTCTATATTTATTCCATTGGAATCTCAGGCCACACCAGCCATTTCTGTCCTTGGGAGTGAGGGGACTGGGGAGGCCCTCCATGAACACCGTGTGAGGGCAGGGAACAGGATGAGGCTGGTGAGGTGTCCAGAGCACATCTTTTTTTTTTTTTTTTTTTTTTTTTTTTTGAGACAGGGTCTTGCTTTGTAGTTCAGGCTGGCCCTGAGCCCAGCCTCAAACTCACATCACAGCAATCCTCCTGCCTCTGCCTCCTGAGTGCTGGGATTACAGGCGTGAGCCACCACGCCCAGCACTGTGGTATCTGGTACTCATTGCTGCTGGGGTGAGTCTCCACGCCCAGTATTGTATGTGGTTACTGGGGATTGAACCCAGGTCCTTGCACTTGCAAGACAGGTGCCGGAACCACTGAGCTAAATTGCCAGCCCCCAGAGCACATCTTTCAGGAGTCTGTCACTGTCTGTGCTGCACACGGGCTGACCCTGTATTTGCACAGCTCCAAGAGGGCATCTCCTTCATTGATGCACCCTGTGCTTTGGCCTCCTCACTCAGCCACAGGCCAGCCTAGCTGGTGCACTAGGCTGATGGGGGCTCAACTAGAACTGCTGGCACTGGGTCCCTCTCTGCTTCCCCAACACATGCACCTGGTCCTGACCGTGATTCCCCAGGCCAAAGAGGGTAAGAGGAAAGAAGAGGGCTGGGCATGTGGGTTATTCCAAGGAGCTCATTACCAACCCCTGCAGTGGGCGAGGCTGCTCTGGGCCAGCAGCATCACCTAGAAGCATGTTAGAAATCTGGAAGCTTCCACGTCACAGGATTTTTTTTCCTCTTCCTTCTCCTCCTCCTCTTCATCCTCCTGTTTTTCCTTCTCTTCCTCTTCTGCCTTTTTCTTCTTTTTGTGTACTGAAGGTTTAACCCAGGATTTTCACACTGAGCTACCTACTCAGCCCCTTTTCTGTTTTTATTTTGAAACAGGTCTCACGAAGTTGCCATGCTGAGCTTGAACTTGCCATCCTCCTGTCTCAGCCTCCCGGAGTGCTGGGATTACAGTCATGCACCAGCACACCCAGCTGCAGAATGTCCTCACTTTAAGGCTGATTTACATGCTACTATAAGTACATGCCACATGATGCTAATTCATTCATCTGCACGTGGGCATTTGAATTGGCTCGTGTGACTCATACTGCCATGAGCAGGAGACATGGTAACATCTTTTTCAAAACCCACTTTGAGCTCTTTTTCATAAATACCCAGTAGGGGGACTGCTAGATCACAGAGTAGTCCTGTCATTAATATCTGAGGATGAACCTCCAGACTCTTCTCCACAGCAGAAGCATCATTTTACATTCCCTCCTACAGGGCATGAGACCTCCAGTTCCTCCTCATCCTCTCCAATGTTTTCCCCACACTAATCATTGAAGGGACAACATGGCTGAATCTGAAGATCATTGTGCCTGGTGAAATGGTTACTCACATAAAGACAATGACTACATGATTCTACCTATATGAGGCATCTAAGACAGTCAAATTCATAAACCAAGAGAGCCGTAGTTGCCAGGGGCCAGAGGGAGGGGAAAGGAGCTACAGTTAAGCACAATGAATAATTTCAGAGTCCCACTGAACAACACTGTGTCCAAAGTCGACAATTCCATACTTACACTTTAAAAACTCTGTGAGGAGGGTAAATCTCACTGAGCACAGTGGTGCATGCACAAAAACCCAGTGGGAAGGAGGTTGAAGCAAAAGGATCATTAAGCTTGCAGTCTGTCCTGGGCTACATAGAATTCAAGACTAGCCCAGACTACACAACAAAACCCTGTCTCAATTGAAAGAATTTTTTTAAAAAAGAAGGTAAATTTCACATTGAGTATTCTTACCATAATAAAAGTTATTCTTTAAAAAGAAAACTAACAAAATCTCATGCCCTTCCTCATACCTACCAAATCAGAAACTGCATTTTAGGAAGACTCCCATGTGACTCCTGTCCAGATTAGATTTGGGGAGCAGTGGTTTAAGGGGCCACTGGAGTGCTGCATCCCCACACCCTGGCTAGGATGGCAAAAAGAATCCAACAAAATTTCCTGTTCCAGGCACTGAAAATCTAATCCTGCTTCTGTCTAAGATGACTAGGCACTGCTGGCTCCATTTATCTGCTTCATCTCAGCTTTTTCTGTTTGTTCAGTATTTTTAACTTTCAAATATTGGCTTTTCTTTTCACAGAAAAATGGTATAACAACACTAAATAAAATGTTCTTATAAAGCTATTTGCCCTCCCTCATACCATTTATAAAAATTAACTGAAAATAGATCAGAGACCTAAGTAAAAGAGCTAAAACTAAAATTCCTAGAAGGAAACAGTGATGAGTCTTCCTGATCTTTGATTTGGCAGAGAATTGTTATATAGGGCACCAAAGCATAAATAAAAAAGGGAGAAATACCTCAAAATTTAAATTTTGTGTGTTAAAAGTCACACAAAGCTAAAAGTGAAAAGATAACTCATGGAGTGGGAGAAAATATTTGCTAAATACAACTAATATGAGATTATTTTTTAAACTTTACATATATAGTAATATACAGAACTATTACATCTCAGAAACCCAAAGCAAGCAACCTCATTTGAAAGTGGGCAAAGGATTTGAATAGAAATTTCTCCAAAGACATACAAAAACCCAACAGGCAAATGAAAAATGCTCAATATCATTCACTGTCAGGAATGAAAATCCAAAACAGTGAGTTATCATTTTTCAAGAACTAGGATGCTCTGATTTTAAAAGATAGAAAATAAGTGTTAGCAGAAATGTGGAGAAGTTGGTACATTTTTACCTTGAGAGTAAGAATATAAAATGGTTCTTTTGCTGTGGCCAATAGTTTGGAGTTCCTCAAAATGCTAACCATAGAATTACCATATGACTCCTCCAATCCACTCCTATGTATATGCCTCCAAAAAATGGGAAATAGGGACTCAAAGGCACATGTGTATATCAGTGCATATAGCAGCATTATTTACCATACCCAATAGCAGAAATGACCCACGTACCCAGCAATAGGTGACTGGAATAAATGCAATGTAATCTATACATAATAGAATATTACTCATCAAAAAAAGTTCAGATACATGTAACAACATAGATAAAGTTCAAAAACATTATGCTGTATTAAACACCAGGTCAGCACATATTTTCCCCAACCACAAAGGACCAGTACTACGTAATTTCACCTGTATGATCTATCAAGAACAGACAAATTCACAGAAACAGTTAGATCAACTAGAGGTGACAAGCAGCTGGGGAGAAGAGAGAATGGGGAATTACTTCTTATTAGATGCAAAATTTAAAGTCTGGGGTGATATTTAGGAAATAGTGTATAGTTGTATGACATGGTGAAGGTAATTTATATCACTAAATTGAATGCTTAATTTGGGGGTAAGAAATAATTTAAAATTTCCCCCACTGCCCTCCTCCAAACCCTAGCCTCAAGCATTTCACAAGCAGGAATCATCCAAGTTTCCCACTCTCCAAAATCTGGCCCCTCCTTTCAGGTCAAGACTACTTCTGAACCTCAAAACCCCAGAAGGGAGAAGCTAGAAGGAACCTAGGACTCTGTTCATTACCATATTCTCATTGGAGCATGAGAAGACCCACGCTCAAAGATATGCATGGACATTCAACTCGACCCCAAGCACTTTGACAGTGCTCAGTTCCCATGGATCTGGGGCCTCTGCAGCTTCTCATAGGTCATTCCTTGGCTTCTCCTTCCCTTGGCCCTAGCATGGATTTCTCCTTTTCCAGGAAATAATCTCTGATTTAGACTTATAACTTCAGGGGGCCGGGGAGTTAGCTCAGTGGTTCCGGTGCCTGTCTTGCAAGTGCAAGGACCCGGGTTCGATTCCCCGGTAACCACATAACAACACTGGGTGTGGAGACCCACACCCAGTAGCAACCAGTACCACATACCACAGTGCCAGGTGTGGTGGCTCACGCCTGTCATCCCAGCACTCAGGAGGCAGAGGCAGGAGGATTGTGATGTGAGTTTGAGGCTGAGCTCAGGGCCAGCCTGAACCACAAAGCGAGACCCTGTCTCAAAAAAAAAAAAACCTAAAAAAGAAAAAAGACTTATAGCTTCACCAGCCATTCAGCCTCTCTCTCTCTCTCTCTCTCTCTCTCTCTCAACTCTAACATTTCCACTCTGCAGGAACACCCACGAGAAAGTGGTAGACCCAGGAACACCAGCAACCCTGTGAGCCCCAACAGCCCATGAGTTTTGAGCTGGTAGAGACCTGATTCTAGCTCTTGGCCCATCATGACTCCTTCACCCTCGGTCTTCAGATAAGCCCTTTCCCATCTCTGAGCTTCTGTCCTCTCATCTGTAAAAGGGGTTAAAATACTTTCTGCTGTGAGATTAAACTTTATCCTAAGTATAGATTCCTACTACTATGATTCCACATGGGTGGTTTTGACCATCAGAAGACAAAAAGTATTTGAGGAAAAACTCAGCATTCTCATCCATCTTCATTCTCCAGTAGCTCTTACTGTAGGACTTGGAATACAATGAATTTTACTGGCAAACAGAAAAGCAGAGAAGCAAAGTGTGTGTGTGTGTGTGTGTGTGTGTGTGTGTGTGTGTGTGTGTGTGTGTGTGACTGTGGGGGGGATGGGGGTGTGCACGCATGTGCACATGCATCCATGCATGCTCATATAGTCCTCAACAGGTAATATTTTTTATGAGCTATAATAGCAAAAAGAAAAGTGGCCTTCCCTAGGACCTACCCCAAGGCAGCATGTTGTATATGTTATCTAATCTAAGTCTCTTCACAGCTTAACAAGCACTTATTTTCAGGCCCGAATTCACTGGAGAGGAAAATGAGGTTAAGAAAGGTCCAGAAACTTGTCCAAAGTCACAGCACTACCAGGCGGTGGAGCCAAGACTTGAAACCGGGTCCCTGACTTTAAGCCCCACACAGTTCCTACATAGCAAGACAGATTCATGAGATATCTGCTAGTCCATCCCAGCCTCATCCCACAAGACTGTTAGAACCACTAGCAGAATTATGATCAGGTCTTCAGACTTTGTGCTCAGACAATGAATGTTTTGTTGTTTGGATAAGAATTAGATGTTAACCCTGAGATAGTTTCCTCCTAGAAATGTCACCAAGTCGTACTTTCTTGAAATGTCTTTGCTATGACAATGTTCATAATCTTTTCCTGTAGCTGTCTGTAATGCTTTTGCAGTCTAAGCCAACTTCTCCATAGTGGGACAGGGGAAAGGTCACTCCTTGGGGCTCCTACAGCCTGTCTATATTCCAAGAACAGGTTCAAAGGGAACCTGACATCCTACCCCTCAACCTGCACCCTGAGTGTCAGCCATTTCATTGGCCCATTTGGGATGCTGGACTTTATAAGCACCAAGGCCTCCACAAGATGAGATATGCATAACCAGCTGCAGAAGTGCTACAGGCTTCCAGATCTTGACCTGGAACCCCTCTTCCAGCAGTTTTCAGCTGAAGAGGATCCTCACTCACATTATTTGCCACATCTAAAGAGCAATCAATCCAGAGAGAGAAGGAGCTGGCCTTCCTCCTCCAACTTGAGATGTTGCTCAGGAGCATCGTAGCTTTCCCAGCGCTGCAGGGCCAGCTGAGACTGCCATTGAAGACTGCACTGCAGCTGAACTGCTCTGCTTCTGCTCCCTCCTTTCCCAGACATCAGTCTCCAGAATATTTCCTAACAAACACTTGTATGCCAGATCTGCTGTGGGGAAGGCCAGTCTGAGGTGGCACTGCACAGAAGCCATGATTGTGCAGAGCTGCAGCTGGAACACAGAAGACAGACAGATCACGGGTGGAACCTATGTTGCCCTCTCTGAACCCGTGAGAGCTGAGCAATGAGGCACCTCAGCACCTTTTCGGGCCCACAAAGCCTCCTCTTTCTAGCACTTCGGTTCCTCCCCCCCTACCTCCCAGAGCTTCTGCCAGGATCAGGTGAGAAGAAGGATGTGAAAACACACTGCAAGCTGGCCAAGGCAGAACAATGGCAGAAACCGTTTGAATAAATGAATACCAACTCGGCCACCAAGCTGTTCCTGCCTCTTGGTCTGCCACCAGCTTCTGTCCCACCACCTTGCCAGGCCTCCGTATCTCTTTTTTGTCCCCAGACATCAGCTACTTGGTGAAATCCAGTGCTTGACTGTGACCATGACTCTTAAATCTAAATTCCAGATACCTGTGGTTTAACACTGGGGTTCAGCAGGCATCAGAGCCTCCCCACTACCCATGACCCCCAAGCTGACTCCCCACTACTGATGAGAGACCGCCTGCCATAGCTTGTCAGGAGATGGACCTATAACTCAATGGGATCCAGCTGGGGTTCACTTGCCCCTTACCTGGAAGGCACAACTCTTGGGTATTGTATCAGGATCCTGTGGCTGCTGTAACAAAGTACCACTGATTTAGTGGATTCAAACAACAGAAACATGTTCTTTCACAGATCTGGAGGCCAGAGGTCTGAAATCAAGGATTTCTGGAAGACAGTCTGTTTCTTGCTGCTTCTAGTTTCTGGTTGTGGGAAACTGCAATTGATTATCCCCAAAGCAGGCTGTAAGTAGTGTTGCCTGGAAAGAGTTAATCCCACAGTCGACTTGTGAGAAGTAAGTCTGGTCAAATCTTACTTGTAGAGATCAAAGTAACCCACACCCAAACTGTGTTCCCACAACTAAACCTTCTAATTAGAAAGACAACGTTCTGATTATTACTATATATTTCATCTATTCTGCTTCTAATTTGAGAATGCTTTATCTTGTCCTTTACAAGGCTTGCTTACATTGCTTACATTTCCACAAAACTACACAACTGTGCCTCCTTACACATAGTTTTACCCTTATACATAGCTTGCCTTTACTGCAACTGATTATCAATAAAAATGAGTGGCTTAACCAGACTGGCATGTTTGTCAATCGTACTGGCTTTGATCATCCTGACACCCTGATTTCTGTCTCTTTTAGTTCTGTTTTGTAGTTTCTTTCCTCAGACCTGCACCATATACTGCGAAGGAGACTCAAGCCTACTACAGAGGATTCTAATAATGTTTCAGGGGTTCCCTCTACTGGTGGTGGCTGCAGAATTTCTGGGTATGTGGTGCTGGGCCTCTTCACTCCAATCTCTGTCTTTCTCATATAGACCTCCCTCTAGGGCCATTCTTAAGAGGCTATGTGTAATAGTGTTTAGGGTACTCTGAATATTTAGAATAAATCCATCAAGATACTCAACTTTACCACATCTTTTGCTATATAAGGTAATAATCACAGGTTATGGACTTTAATTGGAGAGAGGGTACCACTCACCCCAGTAGGGATTCTGGAGGAGTGAAAGAAAAAAAATTCACCCAAACAGGTTCTCTGTGAGGGAACACCCTGATTGGGCCTCTGTTCTGAGACTTGATAAAAGTTAGTGGCCCACAGAAGTCACTGCCACAGCTTCACTGTGACTGGCTGATCCAGCAGCACTGGGGTATGTCTTGAATGTGGTCTATATCATTCCTTTCCCTGGGCCAGCACGGAATCTGCACCTGAGATTTTACACTGCCTCAAAGAAGCTGACGCCCTTAGGGTCACACTGAGGCAGGATACCAAAATGAACCAATTTTCCTGATTCCTTGCTAGTGTTACCACTGAAAGTCTATATCCTAGAATGCCCCTGAGGCCTGGGAAAACTATACCAAGAAGCTTTGGTGATAAATCTTCACAACTGAGCTAAGTGGATTTTCAAAGCCCTGATCATCATTAGGGTCTGCTCCACCAGTGGGGTTTTAGCAAGAATAGCTCACCGGAAATGAGCCCTAGCAGATCCCCAAACTGAGAATACATGCTTTTCCTTGGCCCTCTCTCATGATCTCTCTTTGTCCCAATCTGTTCTCACACCCGTTTAGCATTCCATCTTCAATGAATAAGATGGTCTCCAGTATTTACTTATTTTCTTTAAGAGTGAAGAACTCACCACTTTCCCCAAAGCCACCATTTGTGCCTATGATAAGACTAGATGACAAGCAACCCCAAATCCACTTTGTTAAGTGTTTTACTGTGTGCCAGAATACCATGCTTTCATCCATGGACAAAAGGAGCACAGACACTCCCCAGGAGCTCCCATGTGGCCTAGAAAGTGATCCAGAGGGCACAGTTCCTCTTTTCCAAGCTCATTCACTTTTTTCAAAGGTCTTCACCTTCTATTTTCACATCTCACCCAACCTGACTCATCTGCAAAGATAATGCCTAGAACATAACTTAATGCTGAATAAGACTTCATGAGTTTTCAGGGAAATGCAAATGAAAAAAAAAATGAGTCTCCACATTGAAAAAGATTGATCATTTCTGGTGCTGGCAAGGGCATGTGGAAAGGAGAACTCACAAACCCTGTTGGTTGGACTGTGAGTTATTCCGACCATTTTAGAAAGTAATCTAGCAGGATTTATTAAAGTTAAAGATGTAGAGTCCCTTTGACCCAAGTGTGGTGCTGCTTCTGGGCATCTATCCAACTGTAATAAAAGAACCAGTCCAAAAGATGTATGAGTTAGGATGTTTATTGTAGAATTGCTTATAATAGAAAAATGAACCCAAACCTCTGAGTCTATGGAATACTACATAGCTGTTACAAAGAATTAGAAAGATCTGTGTGTATTGACTTGCAAAGGGCTGTACAAAATATTTAGTAGGGGAAAAACAAAGTAGAGAGAATAATATGTATGTTATGTTTGTTTGGTAGTAAATAAATGGATAAATAGAGTCCCATAAATGATCTTAGCTAAAGACACACATAAACCAGAAATGAGATCTCAACAGCTCAACACAACAGTGGATTTGGGGATGCACGGGAGACTGGCCATAGACAGCCCACTGGCTACCATGAGTGGGCAGGCCCCCCACACACTCTGCCCTGACCTGCCCCAGGCAACTTTGCCCTCTCTGTTGCCAGGCAGACAAGTCTCATGAAGGATCTGGGGAAGAATTAATCCTAGCCCACAGTGTTGAAAGCTCATCGACTCCCAAGAACACCTTCCAGACAGGCACAGAGGTCTCGGTGCAGAGCAGCCTGTGTTCTTTTTCTCCAAGCTAAGGAGATGCCCTGTCATGGAGGATGTTCAGAGTCCACAGAATGGCCTTTGGGCACCATCTTAAGTGAAAGAAATCCCAGTATGGCCAGAGGGAAGCAGACATTTTCCACCAACTTGCCTCAGTCAGTTGCGCACACGTGCATGTGCGCGCGCGCACACACACACACACACACACACACACACACACACACCATGCACTCACTCATACCACACATCAGCACTGAGAAAACTTAAGTGCACTTGTCATCAGTCATCGGCAGATAATTTGAGGTTAACCGATATTTTTTTCAGCAAACTGCAGAGGCCCTGAAGGCAAAATGAGAAGATTTAAAGTTTAAGGAATTAAGATACAAATGCAATTTTGAGCCTAACGAAGCATATTAATCAATAGCTTTGTGAAAGAAAATGGGGTAGACACTTTCAGATCCTCCCATTTACTCCATAGCCTTAGTTACAGTCAAGATAAAAATTCTTTATCACTTCTGCTCCTTCTGGCAATACCCACAGGAACCGAAGTCTGCCTTGACTGTCAGCACCTACAAACACACTAGAGACCGGTCAAGGGCTTTATAAGCCCAAATTCAGAGTCAGTCTAGTCTTTTCATACTTAAACTTCAAAGTCCATTGGTAAGGGTTACAATTTCTAAAAATAGAGACATTACAGTCAATGCTGAAGACAGAACATCTCCAACCTGTTAGCAGCTGCAGCCTCTGGAAAACAGGACTGGGGAATAAGAGATTTTATTTTTTGTTCAGATATCTCTGTGTCTGTTGACTATTTAGAATGTTTATTTTTATTTTACTGAAGCCTGAAGGTTGAATGGTGGCAAACAGTAAAGGAGGGGACATGGAGTTTATCTGGACCCATCCCCACGTGCTTTAACAAGAGTGAGTAGGGTGAGGGTTTTCCACTAGTCCCACAGCAAGTTTCTGTCTACCTTGGTTGGAATGTTTGTGTCACCTCCAAAGCTCATGTGGAACCTTCCTCAATGCAACAGTGTTAAAAATTGGAGCTTAATAATATATGTTTTGGTCAGGTGGGCACCATGCCCACTAGTGCTGCAAAAAGAGTTGGCAGACATGAATTCAGTCTTCTGCCATGTGAAGAGCAGTTCTCTTCTTCTCTGGAAGCCACAGCATTCAAGGCATCATCTTGGAAGTCAAGAAGGAGCCTTTCCTGTAACGGAGACCCAAAGAGGAGAGAGCCCACTTGAACAAGCTAGATGTGACAAATGATGCCATTTACTTCACTTGAGTGCAAATAGGCTGAGTCGAGGAGCGGAGTCAGCAGCCCATGAGAAGAGATCAAAGACTTAAAGGGGAAGGAGGAGTTGCTGCCTTGAAGGATTCAGGGGCAGAAAAAGAGGAGGCATGATTCTCAGCTTCTCAGATGGGGCAGGGCAGAATGGAAGTGTGGTCCCATTTCTTGGGGCAAGTGGGGCAAATGTTACCATGTTACCAGAGTTGAAGAGTTGGGACATTGTGTCTTGTCTTTGTTCTTCTTCATGGCTTCCTACTTGTCCACCACTAAGGCTTAATGGTATCTGGGCGTGCCCAGCACTGCACTCCAGCCCAATAGCTGCCATGGAGATGGGTCTTACTCACTAGATTTAGCACTTACCAGATATCAAGCCTTGACCTTTAGTTGCGAAACTCCAAAACAGTAAGAAATAAATTCTTTTTCTTTATAAATTACCCAATCTGTGGTGTTCTGTTACAGAATCACAAAATGGATTAACACAAGGCTAAACAACCTGGTCACCCATACTCAGATATCATTCTTGCTTTACATATCATTCTTTTCTTATATAACAAGCTCCAGGCCCCACTGTGGCTCTGAGCAACAGGCCCCTCTCCACACTTGGGAAATGGGAGAGTACTAGTTCCAGTGAGCATCACCCCAAAGGTTAGCCATGATTCAGAACTGACTGGCATCTCAGCCATGACTGATTCCCAAGCGTCACCTAGGACTACTGCTGTAGCAGAAGACACAGCAGATACATCTCCCATGTTCTCCATGACCGTAATAATAATTACAATGAGCTGGTTATTGTCACCATTCCATTAGCTCTTCCCCAAGACACAGACAAGACATGGACTAAAAGAAAAGACACTTCTTTGGAACTACTGCTGTTGCATCTGCAGAGGGCCAGCCTCCTGGGACATGGTTAGTATCTTCAACTTCATCTCTGATCTTCTTTCTATCCACCCACTATTTCACTCACAGGGACTGACCAGTGGAACAAATATCCATCTAATTGTACTATCACATATTTCTCTAGGTCATTCTGTTCTGTACTCCATGGAAGGCCCTTTCTTATTTACACTACCTATTAAGGTCTGCTGTTTGTCTGAAATGTCTGGCTCCCATCAAATGTTGATCACTGAAAAAGGCCCCCCCTGAACCTGGCAACAATGAATGGTTATTCAGGTGAATGATAGGTTGAAGGGATCCAAGGTAATTGGCTTGGAGAGGGATCCACTTACTCTCAGCATCTTTGATAGTTTTAGGTGAGAAGGATCCTGGTCTTCTGTGGATGTGGAAATGAAAAATTAGTCTTGGCAGAAGAATCAAACCATGAATTGATTCAACTAAGTCAGTCATTCCAACAGTCAATTCCGATTGGGAGGACCTGGCCCTGCAAAAGATTTGAAGTCAAGAGGTTCAAGCTGCTTGACATTCTTCTGATATCAAATTGGTCACATTCCAAAGGCCAGGCCATTCTGATCAGTCACTACCATTCTTCTAAGCTTCCAGAACAGTTCCTGATTGGCAGAGTTTTAATTAACATGGATGGTAAATGAGAACTTGGCCACAAGGAAGTTTTTAGTACTCAATATAGAATCTGGTGCCTGGCTATTGCTTGATGCTATTGGTTGACATATTCCCAAGATGTGAGATAGAGGCTTAAACTTTAGTAGCTCCAGAAATGGAGACTCCACCTTTGGCTTCCCTAGCTACGTTCAAGAGTTATGGAAAGATACTCCTTTAAAACCACACCTGGTTTTGGATGCTCATTTAGAGGCCAGAATGTCGAGTGAGTGAGGCCAAGGGAGTCACAGCAGGCTCGGGTCTCTAGTGGCCAATTCCTTCCAGCTCAGCTATCTCTCTGTGGAGGTCAGCATGAAGAAAACATAACGAACATCTGTTGTGCTGTCCCTCCCGCTTCCCATGTGTGAAGATTCATGATCAATACTCCTTTCATACTTTACTTAACTACTTTTTTTTGTACTGAGGGTTGAACTCAGGGCCTTCTAACCAAACTACAACCCCACATCTTCTTTCTTTTTCATTTTGAGACAAAGTCTTACTAAGTTGCCCAGTCTGGGCTTAAACTTGAGATTCTCTTGCCTCAGGGCTAAGATAACAGTAATATGCCACCACAGCTAACTTTTATTGTCTTTTTAATGACAAAAATAATATGTCCTAGAATGAAACAGTACCTAAATAAGGAAGGAAACTGAACATCTGCTTTATCCTAATGACAGCTCCACAGCAACACTCTCGGTCCTTTGGCTGTACCTCCTTTAAACCTTTCTCTTGCTCAGAGACAAACACAGAGGCATGCATAAAGGCAAACACACCCCTGGGCTGTGATGCTCTTTTCCTCTAAAAATACATGGATCTGGGTTGTTCAACTATTGCATATTATTCAACATACATAAACTGTTCTATCTACAGCTGCATTAGCTAAGGCTCTTCAGAGAAACAGAACAAATGGGAAATAGATAAATAGAGATGCAAAGATAGATGATAGATAGATAGATAGGTGGATAGTTTACCAGAGAATTTAAGGAGCTGATTCATGTAACTGTGGAGTCTTGACAAATGCAAAATCTAAAGTCAGTTATCAGCTTAAGATTCAAGGAAAAGTTTCACACAGAGTCCAATGGTAAACACTTGGCAGAGTTTCCTCCTCCCTCAAAAAAACAAAATACTTGTTATTCATTCTCAATTGATTAGATGACCCACTCCCTCAAGTTACAGCAGGTAATCAACCAACTTTATTCAGTCAGCTCATTTCACTGCTATTCTCATCTAATAAATGCCTTCACTGAAACATTCCCAATAATTTTGACCAAATTCTGAGTATCACAACCCAGCCAAGTTAACCATTCAAACAGTTCCCGAACCATTACTGAACAGTAAATCTAAGTGAGGAAGGTTTTGCCCATGTAATTTGGTTACACCTTCACAATAATCCTATGAGGTATACACACAATTACCCTGTTCTATGTGTTGTGAACTGAGGCTCCAAATCCAGGTTTTCTAATTCGAAGATTACTAGATTCATTTTGCTTGGACAGTTTACTTGACCCATTGCCCTTGGATTCTCAATCTACAAAACAGGCTTCACAAAAGCATCTACTATGGGGTTGTTATGTGGATCTGGCATGACAGTATAGTTAAGCACTTGATAGTGCACAACTCTTGGTAGACTAAACATTCCATAAGAAAGAGATGTCATTTCTCAAATCGTTCTGCTAAGGGAGACTTGGACCTCACTTGGACAAAGTTCAGAAGCATCTCTACAACTCATGGACGTACCAGGTGCATAAACTATTTACAGACCACACCCGTCATCCTCAAGCTTCGAAGGCTCCTTAATTAAGAAGCAGCCCCTCCCACCATCTGGCAGTATGTTTCCATTTTCTGGCCTCAACTACAGTGTTGTCACAGTTGGCACTTTGCAAAGGAGATCTGAGAAACATTAACACTCTCTGGATCCCACGCTCCAGACCCACTGAAGAGCCCACCTCTCCATCTGTCATGGGCCCCAAACCAGGAACGCACCAAGCAGCCACAGGCAGGAGCAATTGCGAAATGTACTTAGTGTGTTATCAATTACAAGGTGGGGGCTCTAGACTTTGCTGGCTGAGATCCCGGGAAGCACCTCCCCTCAGTCAGACCTGCAGGTCACTCTGATTTCAAGGCCTGCTCATCAGGTGGCTGTGCTGCACAGCCATGCCTCTGAGGCTGGAACCACCCCAGGAGCTAAGGAC
>PVIR01036348.1:0-15878 GCA_004026965.1 Petromus typicus
CAGGGTTATGGGGAAAAATGAGAATTAAGTTGTGTCATATACTGGTACAAATTCTCATTGTTGAATGCAATCATGACGTATATATGTAATGTACCAATAAAGATTTCAATTAAAAAAATATCATGCCAGATAAAGTAAACACAAGTTTATACACCACATAATATTTCTTATTTGAAAATAATATAAACATAAAATATAAACATAAAACAGATGGATACAGGAGATCAAGGAGTTAGGCCTCTTGTGTATGTGAGGTGGTCAAGGAGACCAAGGTTAAAGGATGATGGGGAGGAAAAGAGGAAATAAGTAGAATAAATATACACCATGTGGAAGAACCTAATAACTTCAGTAAGTGTAAATATGAGCTAAGATTAATATCAACAAGAATGAAAATAGAGGAAGAAGATTTATAATGGAAAAGAGGGATGGATAGGAAGTGAAAGAGGATTTAAAAATAAACAAAGTATATTACATATATGTACTCTCTTTCCAACATGAGTATAAACTTCACGTACTGGAAACATGCACTGATAAAGGAGGAGGCTTTATAAATGCAAATGTTTATTGCTGTTTTCAGCTAATAATCAAACTTAGTGTAAGGTGAATTTGAAATAGCACAATGTATCAAAGAAATACCTATAAATAAACAACATTGGGAAATTGAGTGATATCAATTACAAAATATCATTCATTCCATTATTGAATTTCACTTGAAAAATCACTAATTTGGAGCTGCTGAAGAATTTTCACAAGGTTTACCCCTGTAAACCAATCTTAAGATGGCAGTGCCTAAGGCACAGAGAATATCATTCTTTTTCAAACTCTTAAAATATGTAAAAATATCAAAAATAATTATTATAACTGAAATATTTTGTAGTTTTGTCATTAGAATCAATAAAAGTATTAGAATCAAAATATTCATAGTGGTCTTGTTTTTAATCACCGTCTTTTATTTTTAAAAAATCTAAAACTCAGTGGTACAATTTGCTCATAAATGAGCAAAAACACCTTTGTGTAATAGGCATAATGAAGTAGAGAGGCTCCCAAGTCCTCAGCGTTGGTTATAGACTTCAAATCAGTAAACATTTATGTTTAATCCAGTATGATTTCTGAAACTTTGAATATGGAAATTAATAGCCTACAGACTGCTGCAGATAAATGATTAAAATTTAAAAATCATTTAATGTTTTTAAGAAACAATTTGAATGAGGTCCGGGGATTTAGCTCAGCACTTCTGGTGCCTGCCTTGCAAGTGCAAGGGCCTGGGTTTGATCCCCAGTAACCACATACAACAATGCCAGGCATGGAGACTCACATGCACCAGCAATCAGTACCATATACCACAGTGCCAGGCCTGGTGACTTACACCTGTAATCCCAGCATTTGGATGGTAGAGGCTGAATGATTGCTTTGAGTTCGAGGCTCGCCTGGGAAACATACTAAGCTCAGCAAAAGCTTGAACTACAAAGTGAGACCCTGTCAAAAAAAAAAAAAAAAACAATTTGAAAGAAAAGGATTAATTACATTTTAGAAAAACATCTACTGGAAAAGTCTTGTTCCTATTTTCACTCATATTTACGTGTAGGTGAGTAGTCTGAGAAGCCCAAATCTTAAAAAAAAAAAAAAAAAGGTGGAGATTTCATCAATAGCACAGCTTTTTCTCAGTTTGACATTTAACAGAGTTTTCATATCACTAAGCAAATGGTTAATTTAGTTTTTGTAGACACAGTAGCCACCTTGTCCATGTTTCAACCTGCTGCAAAACAGATTAGGTAAAACTCTTAAAGACAATAGCTTAGGGAAAGACTTCTTGAACAAAACCTCTATAGCACACAAATTGGCAGAAAATATCAACAAATGGGTTCTCATTCTATTAAAAAGTTTCTGCACAGCAAAGGAAACCATCAACAGAGCGAAAAGGCAACAAACAATATGGGAAAGAATCTTTACCAGCTATTCCTCAGACAAAGGGCTACTATCTAGAATATATAAAGAGCTGAAAAAAATCAGCCCACCCAAATTTAAAGACCCAATTCAAAAATGGGCATCTGAAATGAACAGATACTTTTCAGAGGAAGAAGTAAGAGCAGCTAAGAAGTGTATAAAGAAATGCTCAATATCATTGGTCACTCGAGAGATGCAGATGAAAACAACCCTCAGACTTCATTTCACCCCACAAATAGTGGCTGATATTTCAGAATTAGCCAATAACAAATGTTAGTGAGGCTATGAAGAAAAAGGAACCCTTCTCCACTGCTGGTGGGAATGTAGACTCATACAAGCTCTGTGAAAATCAGTTTGGAGATTCCTCAAAAAGCTAGGATTGGAGGTCCCATTTGTCCAGACCATTGCTCTGCTAGGTATATACCCCCCAAAATAAAAAGATTTATATCACAATGACGTATGTGCACCCATGTTTATAGCAGCTCAGTTTGTGATTGTTAAATCTTGGAAACAACCCAAATGTTCATGAACTGGCGACTGTATAAAGAAGATGTTGTTCTTTTATAGAATGGATTATTATTCTGACATTAAAAATGATAAGACTGAGGCATTCATACTCAAATGGATGTACCTTCAGGACATCCTCGTAAGTCAAATTTCCAAAATGTTGGCTTCATTTTTATAAACCACATTAACAATTTTAAAACTATTTAGGTGGCACTTAGTAGGAGAATGAGTCTGTTAATTTTGGAAAATAAAACAAATGTGTAACCAATGCAATTCATGAACTTAAATAGTAAGGCTAATTAAATTCTGGAATCAAAGAAACAACACTTGAGTAATCCCCCTCAATTACAAATCTTCTAGTCAACCATGTATAACAGGAGAACAAAGACATAATACACTGCTTTCTTCCCTCCAGCTTCACTGCAGTCCTCCCTACCTAGAACTCTAATTGTCTCCTTCAAAAACAGAATGAAAAATCTGTCTCAGGAGAAATAGGTGAAGTGTCTCAGGAGAAATAGGTGAAGAGAGGAGAAATCATTGATATGACTGAATTGATCATGGCAGTGGAGTCAGTCCTTTCTAAAACACAGGCTCAGACTCTATCATATTTTGGATTCATTATACTGAAATAATTGGCAACAAGAATCAGACTCATTAATCTTAGATAAAAAGTTCTAGCGTGGGAATATTATTTTATCTTTCTGAGTCTAGCTTATACAGCTTCTTGTATCTCCAAGTATTTTTCTTCACAAAATCTTTTGTTATGAACTTTTTTTGCTTTCTAAACTAAATTGGTTTTCTTAGAATATATACTGACAACATACAGCATTATGATATTTCTGTGTCAGTGACACAGTTACCCCTCATGAAGATCTCACAGAAGCAAAGAATTAGGAAGCTGGTCTCTCACATTCCCTCCTCACATTCAATATCCCATCATCTTAGCTGAGGATCACTGTTGACATTAGCATAGAAGTGGTTGGTGTAACCCACTCCTTTTTTAATGCTTTGACAAGAAGTTTTAACAATTGCATTTGCTTAGAGGCTCTGTTGCAAAGCCCAAAGGAGTGATCTTTGTGATCTGATGACATTTTTAAACTCTCTGTATTTCTGACAGACTCTTTCACATACTACTTGAGCAACAAGGAATTAACAAGTAATTCACTTTTTATCAAAAGGATCTCTAGGAAAGTTCTGTTTCTGGTAGAGGTTTCAAACTACTTAGACTTTAATACCTTTTCTTGGCTGATGAAACCCTCATTTGATCTGATCAAAGTGGTAGTTATAATTATAATGTCACTAGAAGAGAAGTGTGCACTCTGAGGGCCCTAGAGAATATGTCAAATCCCAGGAGTGGAAGTATCTGCCATCGTCTATGGTATCAGAAAAGAAGAGCAGGAAGGGAAAGCCTCATCTCTGGCTTCTGAACTTGTACCCCCTTCAGGAGTTTGGTCATTCTGTGGGACAGAGAGTGATGTTCTTATGAGAATCATCTTTATGGCTATGCAGTACAACTCAGGCAGGTGTCAGCAGACAACAGTCAGCAGAAGGGAGTGAAGATTTTCAGCCTGAGAAATTAAGATGGAAAATTAAATTTTTGAAGAGATCTTCCTGGGTAAAGGCATTTCACTTTACATTCCTCAGAGATTCAGATCTCCTGTCTTCCTGTTTAGTCTGTCCAGTAAGAATTTGAACAGTTAAAGGAAACTCCACTGAAACTAGCCACCCAGCACTGATAAAATTTTTTATAGTTCCCCAATAGGTAGAAAGGGTCAAATTCTGTGTAGCTTCTAGGCATGGTGGCTTATGCCTATTATCCTAGCACTTGAGAGGCAGAGGCAGGAAGATTACTGTGAATTCAAGGCTGGCCTGGGCTATATAGTGAGTTTGGGGATCGTCTGAACCACAAAGCGAGATCCTGTCTCAAAAACAAATTATACATAGCTACTTTTGTTGTAGGTTGTACAGTCCCCTGCTTCCTCATTTGGTTTATTTACATTGTCTCTCACTAAGAATAGGGCTTTAGAGCCAGGGACTTAGCTGAGTGATTCCGGTGCCTGCCTTTCAAGTGCAAGGGCCTGGGTTCTATCCCTGGTAACCACATACAACAATGATGGGCATTGAGACTCATGTCTAAAATCAATCAGAACCACATACCACAGTGCCAGGCATGATGGCTCATGCCTGTAATCTCAGCACTTGGGAGGCAGAAGCAGGAGGATTACTGTGAATTCAAGGCTGAGCTTAAGGCCAGCCTGAACAAACAAACAAACAAACAGAGACCTTGTCTCAAAAAAAAAAAAAAAAAATGAGGGCTTTGTCTATAGTCAGTATTTCATTTTCAATAAGATGATACATATTTTCTTCTTGAAGCTTTGAGCACAATGACATATCAATTTTAAATGACTGGATTTATATGCATGTCTTTTCACATGTGTAATGATACATACATGTATTCAAATTGAGCACATATTTTATTATTTACATGACTTTAATGTTTAACAAGATGTTCTCATTGCTGAGAGAAAATGCTTGACACATAAATGTAAAGGAACAAAAGGTTATTTAGCTCATAGTTTGTAGAGGTTTCAGTCCATCATCAGCTGGCTCCAAGACAGGGTGGCACATGGCAGAAGGGCCGCAGTTCATGTCAATGGAAAAGAGTAAAACAAAGAAGGGGAAAGTTTTGAGAGCCACACTATATAATTTTTGTGAAAATGTAATTTCATAATTAAAATATGACTATAGATGTCTAAGGCCTAATGTCACCTAGCATGTGGAAATAGAACTCTGTTTTGCCTCTAGTCACAAGTTGAGGCTTCCCAAATAGCTCGAGAGAAAATGTATGTCAGCTGAAGACATCTTGGTTCTTTCAGAACTAAGCAGTAGTAAAAGAAGAGAAAATTTAAGTATAAATTATATAAACAACTTGTTTATTAACCTGCTATCTTGTCCAACCTACTATTGTAAGAGTGTTCTCCTTATGGCTCCCTAGATCTGCAGGAAAGAGAGAGAGAGAGAGAGAGAGAGAGAGAAGGAAGGAAAAAGGTTGCTGACCTGGCAAGTGCAAGAACCTGAGCTGAATCCCTGGTTTAAAAAAAAAATAGTGGGTGAGAAGTGTATCTCAGTGATGCTACAGCTTCCTGACCCACATCAAAGCTTCGATACAGGATTACCACAGCCTCCTAAGACACCTGACACCACTATCATTATATGTACCCAATAAATAATGCATAGTTAAGAGTATATTGGTCTTTGCCCACTCTGAGACACTGTCCTCCAGCCCCACATGCATTTTGAAATCACTCAAGTCTCTATTCTCTTTCTTTCTTTGGTCCTCACTGTCCCCCTTTTTAGGTAGTCAGGATTGATCATTTTCCAATATCAAAGAAATTTATTGCAGGCATAGGCAGTAAAATCAACAATGGAACCTTAATTGTGTCTTTCTGCTCCTTTAATCTTATCCAAACTACTTAGGACAGGTATCACTTACATCTTTGATCTTAGTGCCCTTGAGTCTAGTGTTGCACCAAAAATTAATCAAATACTATAGATTTAGCCCTCTAAAAAAGTCTCATCTAAAACTTCCTGAGGCTTTGAGGGGAAATCTAGTCACAAACCATAACATTCAACCCCTGAGTCCCCAGACTCATATATTCCTTTACAGAAGAGGAATTTAGTCTATCTCCAAGAGAAGCCAAATTCCTAACACTTTCAGCACTAATGAAATGTAATCTCAAGTCTCCTCTGAAACTTAAAGCAAACCTTACTTGTGAGCCTCTGCAGAAATGAAAAGAAAGTTAAACAATTACAACATACAATGAGATAACATAAATACTACCATCCCAAAAGTTACAAATAGGAGGGTACAAAAGAATGGTACCAAAATAAGTCCAAAATCCAGCAGGGCAAACATTATGTCCTTTGGTTCTGTATGCAACAGCTGAGGCAATCTGTGGAAAGATGTGAACACCAAAGGGCTTGGGTGGCTCTGGCCTACAGCACTGCCAGTGTTTGTAGCTCTATACCTTCTCTCAGGGGCTGACTCTTATCCTTTACTATAGTTTTCCTCAGACAATCTATGTTCTTGGCTTCTTCAAACTTCTTGGGTCTACACAATACCTTTGGCTTCACACTTAGAGCTTCACACATTGCATTCTTGGTACCACATTGCTTGGCTTCCCAGGTCTTCTGAAATCTGGATAGAAGCCACCTCAGCTAGATAACTCTTGCATTCTGTATGAATCTAAAAGCAGCTGTACATGAATGATACCTAGGTCTGCCACTAGCTTGACCAGTAAGGAGTCTTTCTATTGTCTTGGTTGTAGGGGTTGAGTGCCTCTGACTCATATTCTAAGGAACATTTTTCCTTGGCCTGGAGGTCAGTCCTTCAGAGTGGGCAATGATCAAGACGTCTGAACTAGCCATTATTCATTAGGTACACACAACAATTGGAATATGATGACTCTGAGTTTTCTTCTCACAGGAACACTTTGACTTTTGCAACTCTGAGGTTGCAAAGGACAAAGTCCTACTAGCCCTTGTGATGCTTTCAGGACATATCTTTTATTCTGTTCCCTCTCAGCAATCAAGATATCCTCTGCTTTATCTTTGTAATCTCTGGCTTCAGTGAACTTTCTTTTCTCATCTGACTGAAAACATTTTAAGTCATTCCTCTGGACTCATTGTTCTTAATTCTTAACAAAGATCTGACTAAAAGTCTCTGTCAATAACCATGTCATGGCCTCAACATTAAACTTCCTTGACATTTCTTCTAAAAGGGTAATTAGTCTGTGGCCCTTAATCTCAGTCTGAGCAAAGCCTGTGGATATGAGAAAATGCAGACAAACTCTCCGTCAACACATGGCACTCATGCTCTGGAGTCAATCAGCCTGTGTATTTCTCCCTCTCAGCAGAGATCTCGTGAGCCTTGTCTTTATCAGCTTTCTGGTCTTCTGAGCTCTGACCAGAATCTCCCATACGGTACAACTTAAGGTATTCCAGCTGCACTTTTTCAGCAGGCATCTCCGAACATTTCCTAAGTCTTCCTACAAGCTGGTCCCAAAAGCTTCTGAAGCACACAGTCAGATATAGTCATAGCAATGAGCTAACTTCTCTGGTACCAAATTTTGTCTTAGTTACTTTTCTCTCATTTCTAGGACAAAGTAACTAACACTCCATTAAAAAAAATGTAAAGACTGGGGGGCTAGGGATTTAGCTCACTGGTTCAGGTGCCTGTCTTGCAAGTGCAAGGGCCGGGGGTTCAATCCCTGGTAACCACATACAATAACGGGTGAGGAGACTCACGTCCAGCAGCAATCAGTACCACATACCACAATGCTGGTCATGATGGCTCAGGCCTGTAATCCCAGCAATCAGGAGGCAGAGGCAGGAGGATTGCTGTGACATGCGTTTGAGGCTAAGCTCAGGGCCAGCCTGAACTACAAAGCAAGACCCTGTCTCAAAAAAAAAAAAAAAAGTAAAGATTATTTTACTTCACAGTTTGTAGAGGCTTAAATTCACAATTGGCAAGCTCCAAGGCTGGGTAGTACAGCAGAGGAGTGACATCTTAGGGCAACAGAAGAAAGCAAGATCAAGCAGAGGGAGAGGGGGTTCACTGCAAAAAAAGATAGCAAAAGCAACAAGGGAAATTTAACTGTCTTTATGACCCTTTTATCTTATCCACAGTTCTTAGAGTGGGTAACAACTACATCCTTAATCTTAGTGCACTTGAGGTTAGCATTATGTCATGAATCAATCACACACTCTTGATTCAGCCTTCTGAGAAAACCATCTACAACTTCATGAGTCTTTGGGGGAACATTTAGATACAAACAATAGCACAAGAACTTTTTCAAAATATAAAGAATAAGCTACTGCTGTTAGAAATTTACTTTTCAACTATATCAAATCTTCATTTGGTTTTTCTCTTGTTATTATCTTTATATATCTAAATAATCCATATATACATAACAAAATACAGATTAATTGTTTTCATATAATAAAATGATTTCTCTTTATTCTTAGGATCTGATTTATTTATTTATTTATTTATTTATTTATTTATTTTTTGAGACAAGTTCTGATTTTGTAGTTCAGGCTGGCCCTGAGCTCACTATGTATCCCAGGCAATCCTGGAACTCACAGCAATCCTCCTGCCTGTGCCTCTGCCTCCCTTGTGCTGGGATTAGGCCTGAGCCACCATGCCTGGCACTGTGATATATGGTATTCATTGCTGGTAAGCACAAGTCACCATGTTCCACATTGTGGTATGTGATACTTGGGATAAAACTTGGGACTTTGCGTTTGCAAGGCAGGAAGCAGAATCACTGAACTAACTCCCTGGCCCTCTTAGGATCTGCTTTATCCTCCTTTAGAAATTGCTATTTTTAACTTTTCTCAGTTAATTTGCTGTAATAACTTTTTATTTTTATCTGCATAGCTTATCCATCAATATACATATCACATGAATGTATCATAATGTATCATAAAATGAGAATACTAATGAATTCTAGCAAAATAAACATGGACTCTGAATTTCTTTTTTTCCTTTATACCCTTCTAGATATTTATCTACTACAGAAATTTGCCCTCATTTACAGGTATTACTTTACAGGCTTACTGAAAAATTTACTGCTAGTATGTGACTTTTGCTCTTCCATATATTCAGAACCCACCATAAAAGTATACATACTTCAGGAAAAGAAAAATAGTATGCAATTTTTTAAACAGATGTTGTTATCCTCAAGTCAGAGAACCTTAGAGGATTCCATATATTTCAAAAAGCCCACTACATTTTTGGCCCTTATGAGAGAAATTGGAAATGCATGTGCAGTAATCTAAATGGCTAAGATTACTCAAGCAGGGGTTCGTTGTACTAATAAATATCTGGCAACTAGTGATCACTACTTGAAGTAACTCTTATAACAGTGGAGAGCAAAGTTAATGTGTTAATCTCACCATGTCTCAATACACTGAATGCTAAAGTATTTATACAAGGTTGTCTTTTCCTCATGTGTATACATTTGTTTGAGAACTGTGTACGCTAGATAATTTTTGTTCCTCTATTGTTCTTATTTCATAATATTATCTTCTTAAATTAGAGTTACAGCATCTTGATTATTCTTGGGGCTTTCAATAAGGAGTCATTTTAGAGCTACTCAGAAAGAACAACTAAAAACACAGGCAAGTTGAAGGCAAAGTGAAACATAAATCTTAATATCAAAGTCAATCTAAAAATAAGAGACTTGTAGAACAAACAAAATACAGGCACAGGAGCGTACCAACTTCCAGAACCCCCAGAAACACTGCCACTGGTGCATGGATCAGGTATTATCATTTTTGGATGTCTCCAAAAAAGTGAAAATGTGAGGTAAACTCAATCTACCCAGGATAGATCTGGGATCCTTTGCCCATTTTGTCTTCTTGCAAATAAGGGGCTGCCAGTTTGTTTTTTCTTTTTTTGGTCTTGTGCCATAGTGGCTAACTGGAAGCTTTAGTGACAAGTTTAAGAAGCACAGTGGGTAGCAAGTAGAAGAGTATATACCTTCTACCCTGGGACCAATAACCCCAGAGAAGGACATTGATAGTGGAAGTGGAATATAAGCAGCTTTGGCCCACCCATGGGACAATGAATGGAATTTACTACCTCTCCACTCTGCAATAAATGGCATGAAAGAAGCCAATTAAATGTATCAGAGGAGACTGTGCAAGGTCCGTGAGAGGCTAACTGTACACAGGATGGGGAACAGCATCAGAGTGCCACGGCTGAGGGCAACACAGCAACTGAGACAGTCACAAGGAAGCAAATAAGGTAAGGAGACATGGACGGCTGCAAAAGGAAGTCCGGAAAGCTGCTAGAGGATGACTGGCCCCAGGCCCACACTTGGAAGCTAAGATTATTATTTCCATTTAATTTCAATTGAAATTTTAGACTTTGGTATTTTATCAACAAAAATGTTATTTAGCATTTAGCATGATTCTCTGTGCCGAGTGCAAATGTAAGTCTCATTAAAAGGTTATATTTAAGGGTAAGGACCAAGAAATTTCAAAATAATCCAATATTGAAATTTATCTTAAAATAAACCAACTCTATTTTTTAAAACTCTTTTGGAAAATAAGAGTTGAAAATGCTGACTTTGTATTCTAGAAGGGAAAACTCAAAGTTCAAAACTAGGAGCATAATATATATTTCTGAAAGTGGCAGTATTTTATGACAATGTTACAAAGTAGCTTGGATTGAATTAAAAGCTATTATAAGCTATGCAGATAAAAATAAAAAATCATTACAGAAAATTAACTGAGAAAAGTTAACTTTTCTTTTTGTGATACCAGGGATTGAACTCAGGACCCTGTGCATACCAGGCAAGCACAACACACTGCTTATCTGCATCCTCAGCTCAAAATAGTTACTTCTTGCAAGACGTACAGGGTTTGTACAAAAACTTTACAAGATTAATTAGGAATTTTTCACTTTTCCTTTTCAGTATTTTAACATACATATATTATTTTGTAATTTTAAAAGAATAGATTGAATAAGACAGTTTAAATATTAATTTATATATCAATTAACTTTGAATCAATCTGTGAAAAATGATAAGAATTTGGATATTATTAAAATCTTTTATTAAAATGTATTAACTTTTAAAAATGTACACACATATTCCATGTAACTGTAAGCAGTTCAGTGACTGTATTTTATCACTTTTCAAATCTTAAACATTACTTCTAACAAGCCGAAGCCAGATTTAGCAGAGTCAGAATGACCTCCTCATTCAGAATGAGCTGATTTCTAGTTCTCAGTTGTCCAAATTGGTGATATTTAAGTCATCTGTCTGCAGAATGTCAGGCTTTCCAGAGCTGCTGTGGTGCTCTTCTGAATGAAGGTAAATGGTCATCTTTCTCTGGGTTATGAAAGAAATCCAATTTGAAGTTATTTTCTCATTATATGTTCTCTCTTCTTTCATATAAATGTGACTTGTTTTAATAATTGTATGATCAGGAGGTTAACATTTTCCTTCTACACTCCACATGGAGTAATTGGCTTTATTTTCTCTGTCTTTTCCTTGCCTATTATCTTTGATAGGCCCTTTTGTTGTAGTCCTCATGTGCCTGGATATCTGGGCTAATGACCTCATGTAAGGAGAGAGGGTAAGTTGCCTTGTCTGGTCTTGTGGTTTGGTTAAGTTTGTAAAGTCACTATGATCTTTATCAGCTTCAAGGAATTTAAAGAGAGGAAAGATGTCATGGGCCAAAGTACAAAGCCCTAGATATTGTGCCTGAATCTCCTCTCCCAAGAAGACCACCAGACATGTATGTAAGAAGCAAGAGCACCTTTATTAGCACAGCGTGCAACAGGTCTGCTAGTTCTAGACTGGAAACTCCTAAGAGCAGTTTCAAGCTGTTTAAAGGCACTTGGGTTACATATGGGATGGGTAGCTTAACCTTTATAGTAATTGGTTAAAACTTTGAATTAGCATAATTATCAGTTGTGTATTGGCAGAAGAGGGACGGGAGGCAGGCTCTTTCTGTCTTATACAGCCACCTCATCAGACGTCTGTTGTTCAAGGTCTGGAATGATTGTGTTTTTTGTAATAACATTACAAGTACTTTTGAGCACTTTGTTCTGAGGAGATTGTCTGACTTGTGCAACATGTTCGTCACTCAATTACTCAACAGGTTACAGAATTCACTCACAATCTAGATACCAGATGAAAGCCAAGAAATTGACTCACAAAATGGAGTTTCTTTGGTCCCTTCAATTTTACCACCTCAACTTGTAGACTCAGGCTGTTGATGCATTTTCCTGTTACAGAGGGAAAGTGATAGTTGTCCCTAGATGATTCAGGGAATATACAAAGAACAAAACATATTTCTTCAGCCGCCTTTAGCTTCTTCCTTTCATCTGTCCTTCCGTTCTCAAATAGTTGTGACCTGGCTTCCTGCTCTCCACATTAACTCCACTTGCATTTTAATTTCCTTTCATTTATACACTTTCCAGAGCTGATACTCCCTCAGCGAGTTAGCAGAAATATTTTCTTGCAAGCTACAAAAATTCACAAAACTTTTATAAAAATATTTACATAGTTAACTTAGCTTCCCTACTTTATAGATTTCCTGAAAAAATGGTTTTTATATATTCAGCCAATAAAAGATTTTGGGAAAACCCTAAGATTGCCTGCTGCAAATCAAGTGAGAAGGAAGCTGTGAGTTCCTTCTGTCCCTGGTTCTACCAACTGTTGAATATATTTCTTAGTATAAGATGAAAACAGGAAATGTTGGGATGAAAGCACTTAAGAAACTGTAGAAAATAGATCAACTGATAAAATTTTTATGACTCCATAATTGTCTTTCCTGTTGTACTGAAGAGATTATCACCTAGTAGTGTCAAGAGCACACGTTCCTGCCTACAACAGTATTTGTCTCAGTGACATAAAAATGAATATTGTGTTTCAGGGTAATCATTTTAATTGCACCTTTGATCACTTTCAAGGACTTCACTGAAGAATTTTTTCTGTTCTGTGAACAGCTAAACCTGTTTTTAATCCAACTTGTGTGGAACCATGGCTCTTCCAGTTCTCTCCAATGAAATTGTCAAGTCCATAATTAGCATAATCACTAAGTAACATTTAAAATCCATGACTCACTACCCACACACCCCAGGGTTATTTAATCAATACATTTATTGGTGAGTATTGCCCTTATAGCTACAGTTTATAATCACCGTGGCCTAATTTATTTTATTTCAGCTCTGAGGGTCTTATTTATAGGTTTCAGAAATCTGTTTCTGGTAGTGAGGTCTAAACCCACAAGCATAAACCTCATGTGGGGACATATTACTATATTCAGACTCTTCTTTTCACAGTTAAATTTTTAATAACGTCTTCAAGGGATTGTTTTGCAGAGTAAAGTTAAGACAGAGTAACTCCAGGAAACAATTTCTCAAAGGTAAATACAGTCTGTAACCTACAGCAAAAGCATTTGGTGAGCATGTTTTTAACTGAGCTGTCCTTGAACCCTTGTGAGACTTACCTAATCATAATCCCTGAAGATGAAAATTTGAGAACTTACATTTTAAATAAGCATCTATTTTAATAGCTAAGTCTTGGGAACATCCCCAATACCCATTATATTATGTATTTTTAAAGAAACTCTAGGTGATTTTTATGCACATTGAATTTTTAAAAAGTTTTCTGAGACAAGTTCTTGTTTTATAGTTCAGGCTAATCCTGAATTTAGCCTGGAACTCAGTAATCTTCCTTCCTCTGACTCCCAAGTGCTGGAATTACAGGAGTGAGCCATCAAACCTGGCACTTTGATATGTGGTGCTGATTGCTGATTGTGGGCATGAGTGAGCACGCCCAGCATTGTTATATGTGATACCAGATCAATCCTGGGCCTTTGAGCTATCAAGGCAGGTGTAGGAACTACTGAGCTAAATTCCTGGTCCATATGCACATTTAAATTTAAGAACCATCACTGGAAATTTCAGTCAAGATTTTTTTAAAATTCGAATCTTTATTGGTACCAAATATTAGGATTACAAGCATGAACCAGTATGCCAGGTAATCAAGATTTTTTATTTCACTTTTGGAATTAATTCTTCTATGTTGTTTTGTTGCTTTTTAAAATTTTTTTTGGTGGTTCTGGCATTGGCATCCATGGCCATGTGCATGCTAGACAAGTGGTGTACCACTGAGCTATTTGCCCAACTTACTGCCATCTTTTTTCAAAGAGAAAAAATATTGTAACTAAATAGGGATTTCCCACATAGAAGCCACAGTAATGCTGTTATTTCAAAATGTTACATGGACAGTAGATAAAGAGCCAGCATTTACTATATATCAGAAATTCAGTGCTGTGTGGTTACTTAGTAAGCAGAGTATTGACAAAATAAATTGTCTCAACGATTCTTTTTGGATTCATAAAAATATAAGGAGCGTTGGAAATTTTCTGTTGTGTTATATTTATCAAATTTATATGAGAAATTAGAATCTGGTTTTAAATTTAAATTATGCTCTAGAGCAGAATATTTCTTATTTATGTGCCTAAACTGTTACTTACAGAGATATCTAGAAATCTGTCATCTGTTTTACATAGTACATAGATTTCCATTTACCATGAACAATTTTGCATAATGAAAGTCTTTTAGCATATATTGAGACATTTTACAACTCAAGTAGAAAATCATTAAAGATACCAAATTACACAAAAAAGAATGGTCTGATGTGAATTTTCAAGTGGCTTTTTATTGCAATTTGGTTTTGAATAATTCTTATTTATTTTAATATCATTTTATGGTATCTTCAACATTTGTATCTTGAACTTAACAATTACCTGGACTTGGCAATTAGTTAACCATGTGAACTGCTGATAAATTTGTTGTTTATAAACTTTTAATTAGCAAGGGAGTTTACTATATTTACACTGAGTAAATATACTCTAAATTTACATTTTAATTTTAGTTTATTTAAAAGATTATAGTATACATTTATTCAAATATATTTTTGTGTTGCTACGTTAATGTGCATGGAACTTGAATAAATATGCACCTGATGGCATTAATATTTAAACTTCTATTCTCTGTTGTATAAATCAGAGTTGATGGTTTAGAAAGATTGAAGTCTAATATGGAAGCAAAACTTTACTTTATAATTCTAATGTATTTTAAACATAGAAAGCTGTTCAACATGAAATAAAAATAGAATAATGGCGACATGATAATAAGAAATGTCAAAACAGAAAAAATTATATACACTTCTGTTAATGAATAGATTCATATACTGATGTTTACTGCTATGCTATAAGCTTACTTGACATCTCCATTTGTCTGTTTTTATTTGATGCTTTTATATATTAAAATGGCTCAGCAGGTAAAATTTAGGGCAAGCTTAAAAACAATGAGATTCCTCAATGTTGAAACATTCACACTCATTAGAATGCCTCTGTCAATCTTGCTAAGAGTAAACTAAATATATTTTAGGTCTAAAAGTGAAATGTAATTAAGTCAATATTGAAAAAAGTTCTTGATTATATATGCTATATTTGATTTCTCTATTCACTGTTTTGTGAAAAATATTCTTAAAGGAGACACCATTTTGATTTCATCTCACTGTTTTTATTTTATTAAGGATTATATTATGTATAACTAGAAAACTCAAAGCTTTATTTTCTCTTCTGACTTTTATAAAGAGTAAAATATAAATTAACAGCTTTTTTATCCAGTCTCCAGCTGTGGTTCTTCTACAGAATGGAGTACTACTCTGCCATAAAAAATGATAAGTTTGAATCATTTCTACTTAAATGGACATACCTTGAGGATATCCTCATAAGTGAAATAAATAGGTCACAGATAGATACATATCGCATCTTTTCTCTGGTATGAGAAAATGAAGATGTAAATGAGTCCTAGCATTGTATGTTATATA
>PVIR01036349.1:0-15853 GCA_004026965.1 Petromus typicus
AAAAAAGTTGTTGGCTAGGTTAAAATAAGCTGCTCATATGTGCAATTTTGCATATACCTAGTTCCATTCTCTTTCTAGGAAAGAAACTGCAAACATTTTTATATGCTTCCATCTCAGGATGCTTCAATCAGTGTATCCAGCAAAATAAATGAAAAGAGGTAAATATCCACTAATTTTGAATGTTTTTCTTTTAAAGTATTACTTAGGCTTAGTTTTTGATCATTTTGATTCTTAAAAATCTTATACTTTCTAGTTAGATTCGACAGCTATATTAAATGTATTTCTATATATTCTTTACTTAACTCAATAAATTTATATGTATGCTAAATTTTATTTAACAAAGATAAATTTGTTACATATATATGTGTATAAAATATGTACACAAAAAGTTATATATTTCCAAAAAACCTATACTTGATTTATGTCCCCTTATTAAACTCATCAATACTTTACATCAGTATGTTTATTTCTTAAATCAAATTCATTCATTTTTGCAAGCTTATCCATTTTTGTTTTTAAAACTAGTGAATGGAGTTAAGATCTTTCCTAACTTAGACATACTGCTACTTTTAAAGCAGTCACAATAAACACTTACTGAATGTATACCATATGCCAGGCACTGTACAACTCTCTTCATCTTTATTTTCTCATGTGAAACTAGAAACAAGTCTTTGAGGCAGTTATTATTTTAGATATACCTATTCCAGTGTTACTGCTAAAAAACTGAACACAGAGTAAATAATTTTCTCTAATTACATATTTTGCAGGTATAGCAATAAATATTGTAACGTATCAGTGGGTTAGCGCAGTGAGTCTTCACTCAGTTTCATTGCTATCATTGTTTTTGTAGCAGAGTGCTCGTGGGTCCTTACTTTCAGCAGGTGTTTGGGAATCTCTTTTTAATATGATGTTGGAGGTTATTGTGATGATGGAAAACTAAACTCAGGTACTCATAAGAGTTTTAGTCTTTATTTATATGTATGGATATTTTTACCAATACTTCAAGAAAGTTCTTTTTTATGAGGTATATAAAATATCTCTGCTTCTGTAGAGTCTACAGTCCTGTGGAGGTAGCTGTCAGGATTAAGCCTAATATATAATGACTAAGAGGCCAGGTAGAACAAGATTAATCATCTTTTATATTTTAAAATAATTCAGCACCAGATTTGTAAGAGTCTTACATTCTAAAGTAAATCTATAGTCTTGATCAGATTTTAAGGTTGGTTCACAGAGGAAGTTTTGACTGTATGACAGGATCATAGTTTGAATACAGAGCAAGTGGGTAATTTCATTGGTGTTTCATTTCTCATGCATGTTAAGCCAATATGTGGAGATTTCAGACAGTTACTGTAACAGCAAAGCAACATTTCCTGATGGCTTCTTATGGAGCAAACACAAAGTTACTCTTCCTAGTGCATTTCCTCTCTTAATCCTTTGAACAACTCAGTGAAGCAAATATTAATAGTAACTTCATATTACAAGTAACAAAGCTGAAATTTGAGAAGATTAAATATCGTACTATCTTAGCTTTCGATTACTGCAACAAACATATGAAATAAATCAACTTATACAAAGAAAAGGTTTAGTTTCTCTCACTGTTCTGGAGATTTCAATCCATGTCTGGTTGGCCCTGCTGCTTTGGGGCTGTGGTGAAGCAGCACATCATGGAAGGGACATATGTTTGAGCAAACAGTCACTCACCTAGTGGCTGGGATATGAAGGAAGGGGAAGGAGAAGGGACGGGGTTCCCACAAGCCCCTGTGAGAGATTTGGGGTCTCTAATGATGAGAAGACCTCCCACAGGCCCTGTCTCTTAAAATTTCCACAGCCTCTCCATGGTGCCAAGCTGGATACTAGGTTTTTAATACATGGGCCTTTGGGGGATATTTAAGAGCCAAATAACAGCACCTGCTTTAACTGCAGAGTTATTAAGTGACTGAGCTCATACTTAACGTTAGATTTGCCTTCCTGTGTTCTTAACCACATAATTACACTGAATGGAAATATGGCTGAATAGAGATATAGATTTAGGAGTTACCTGCAAAAAGAATAACTGTTAAAACCATCTAATATGTTGGTATCTCTCAATAGATAAGGAAGGTGGGAGATAGATAAAGATATAAATATAGAGGCACCCCCCCCCAGATTGACAGTTGAAATTTTGGGAGAATAGGAAACAAGAAGAGTGAGAGAAGTAGTTAACAATAAAGAAGTAATTGGACAAAAACAAATTGGAAAGTTTTTATGTCATGTTAATCAAAGGAGGAGAAAATATCAATAAGAAGGGCATGAACAACAGCAGTCACTGTTGACTGAACGCACCAGTATCAAATACTGCTGAGAATCTTAGAAGGAGGTAGGTTTGTTGATAAGACCAGAAGCTAGAGGGCCAAAGACTGAGTATGAGGATGATGACGAGGAAGAGTGATAGAGGACAGAATGGTCAGAATTTTATTTGATATAAATGTTATGTTTTATTTAATTAATGGGATCAGTGTTTACTCTTCCCTTAAAAGGCTTATTTCTTCAGAAGAGTTGAGAGAATGGAAAAAGTGATAAGTGAGCGTGTTGTGTTAATGAAAAAAGCTATTATTTACTATTGTTAATGTTTTAAGGGCTGAAAAGCACAGTGTCATCTTTCTTAGTCATATCAATTGAGATTAGTACTACTAGTCGAAAGCTTTTTTATTTAAAAAAATTTTTTTTATAGTCAGGCTGGCCTTGAACTCACCATGTAGCCCAGGCTGGGCTCAGACTTGCAGCAGTTCTCTTGTCTCAGCCTCCTGAGTGCTGAGATTACAGGCTTGCAGTACCACACCCAGTTTAAAAGTTTTGATTAGTGTAGATTTGACACTTTCACTGAGTTCAAGGTTTGTATAAGTGAAAACTGATGTTTTATAGGTTTTAGTGTGTGTATGTGTGTGTGTGTGTGTGTGTGTGTGTGTGTGTGTGCATGCATACTAGGCAAGCCCTTGACTCCTGAACTCCATCCCCAGCCCTTGTCATTTTTTAATCCTGGAGCAGAAATCAAGTAGCTTTCTAACATTAAAATAGAAGACTGCTAATATATAGCAGATCCTGAAAGAATGCCTATTAAATAGCTGGTTTTAATATTTGAGTCATGGATATAAAAGGAAATGTATGAAGGTCTAGGACTCATGGCAGAAGAGTAGTTTGTTAAGAATTATTGCAAAATTACTATTGCTGGACTACTGATCAGCACTTCTCCGGAAATGGTTTGAGTACCACCAACTATATGAGCTGGCTGGGCAGCCGACTGTAGGAAGTCTCTAGTAGGGCACCAGTGCCACTTTGGACTGCAGATTCTTGGTGCCTCCCCCCATCTGTTGAATTGGAATCTGTATTAAGACAGACTGCTTAGGAAATAAGAAAAATAAATTAGGAAAACAATTTAACAAAATTTAAAGCACAAAATAAACATAAAACTGAGTTTCTTATTAAGACAGTTTTTAACCATTGAATACATTTAAAATAAAGTTGATATAGAAAACCAACCTTTTTATTCATTTATTTTAAATTTAATACTTTTTTGTGCTGAGTGTATAGGTCTACCCTCACAAGCCCTGGTTTTACACCCCTGCAGCAAACAACCCCCCCCACCCCTCCCACCACTACCACCACCACCACCAACAACAGCCACCACCACCATGCTCCTAAGGGTGATACTATGGAATAGCTAATTTGTACATTGTTTCAGTATCATATACAAACAGTTGCCGAATCCTTTGTCTTTGAAAGACACTTCTGTAAATCTGTTTTGACTATCGTTACCTTGCAATATGCCTTTGAATTAAGACTTGGTGTTCTAAACTTGATTACAGAGGTATTAAAAGGGTGCTGATGCGCTTTCACTGTTCTTGTCTTACAGGGTGGAGCCCAGATATTTGTCATCAAAGAAGTAGTACTAATTAATTATTACTGTTCATTTTCACCCGTGAAGTGAAATATATTCTTGAGTGAGTAGGAGTAGAGGGATAGGAAGTGAAGCAGCTTCCCGAGGCCCTGTATGGGTGCTAGTGGGGTATACAGACCACATAAATCCCTATATAGCTTCATAGCCTAGTTTCTAACTAGGATATGATATATTTTTCCTCCATTTTCTGACCTCACACCTTACATGCCATGGAAAACTTAAGGATGACCAGAATATTTGATAATGTCTCACTAGGTATGGGGCCATTAGCATTTTTAATAGTAAAATATAGTGACAATTATGTCTTTAATAATCCAATAGAAAGTAAGAAATTGGGAAAGTTACCTGTAGTGAATATTTCACATAAAGTATGAGACACAGTAGGAAAGTTAAAACAATAGGAAGTTAAATTTGATGTTTTATAGGTACATTAAATTTTTATAATACATTCTGTTTTATCCTTGTTTTCGTCTTCATCTAATTTATAAATATGAATATTTGATTTTATAGAATTTATATTGTCTTAACTATAACCTGACCTTAAATTCTCAAAGGGTATTGGGATTTTACTTGTGTAGTATGAAATAATTTAAACTTTAACATTTCTTCCAGCTGTATAAATTATTGACTTTGGACATCAATTTGACTTGTTTTATGAAAGTATAATCTTAGATGTAGGGGTCACTCTGTGCCAGGAACTGGCATGTTTGAGACTACGTGCATATGGCAGCGAATAAGACAAAACCTTTGCTCTCCTTGAGTTTATGTTTTAGTGGTAATGGTTGAGGGAGATTTTAAAATATAAAAAAGAGCAAGTAAATTATAGTCTATCAGAAGATGATGAGTTCTATGAAGAAACATCAAAAGGGGTAAAAAAGGTAAAGAGTGCTGACAAAGGAATTATAATTTTATTGAATAAAACACAGTAAGACCTCACAGATAAGACAATATTTACATTAATACAAGGAAGAGGTGAAGAGATGAATTATGAAGATATCTAAGAGAAGATCATTCTAGGAAGAATGAGTGAGTGTCCTGATGTAGAGGAACAAACTCCATGTTATAAAGAATAGTAATGAGGGGAGGAGGATTTAGCTCAGTGGTTCCAGCGCCTGTCTTGCCAGCGCAAGGGCCTAGGTACATCCCTGGTAACCACATACAATACTGGGCGTGGAGACTCACTCCCAGCAGCTATCAGTACCACATACCACAGTGCTGGGCGTGGTGGCTCACGCCTGTAAGCCCAGCACTCGGGAGGCAGAGGCAGGAGGATTGCTGTGATGTGAGGTTGAGGCTGAGCTCAGGGCCAGCCTGAACCACAAAGCGAGACCCTGTCTAAAAAAAAAAAAAAAAAAAAAAAAGTAATGAGCCTGTGTAGCTGCATAATGTGCATTTTGAGGACATGTGTGATTTAGCACTGTAAGAACTTTGGCTTGTATCCTGAGGAACTCTGAGGAAGTGGAAATCAGCAGAAAGGTGACATGATCTGATTTCTATTCTAAAAGGATTTCATCACCTGTTGTATTGAGTATAGACCACTTAGCAGAGAGTGGTTAGGAGGTATCTGAGTCTTTCTGGGCTGCTAAAACAACATTTTAGAAAATGAATAGCTCATGAACAACAGCAATTTTTTTTTCCTCATAGGATATGAAAGCTGGAAAAATCCAAAATAAAGAAGCAGGCCAATTCTCTGTCTGGTGAGGGCCTGCTTCCTCATATGGCAGCAGAACTGAGGGCCCCTCCCTTAGTCTCTTGTAGGGGCACCAGTTCCATTTCTGAGAGCTCTACCTCACGACCTAATTGCTTCCTGAGGCCATACCTCTTAGAGAGGAAGTTACAATAAATGAATTTTGAGGGACCATAAACATTCAGATTATAGCAGGAGGCTATTGCAGTGATCTAGGTAAAGGATGATGGAGTTTTAGGTAAATCAGTAGTACTGTTTCTGCCATTCTGAGCACACTGACATCCATAAGTGCTAAGGAAGTTAGAATCATTAGATTGAGCTGAGTTCTGAGAGAACAGACAATACATAAAAGTGCTGATGTGGATGGAGATGATCCAAAATATTTTAAGCAGAGAAACTAAGATGTACAAAAGTCTGTGGTGGAAGCATGCATGTTGTTTTCTAAGAGCTAGAAAATTGCCCGAGAGGCCAAAGCTCAGAGAGCTAATGTTTATATGCTGATTATTCAGGTGTTTTATTTATTTCTCATTTATGGTTTGAGGTAGTCCTAATTGCTTCCATTTTATAGTTAAGGAAATTTAAGCATATAGAAGTATACTAATCTACCTTGCAGTAGATATAAGTAGAATTTCTTTGTTTGGTTTAGCTATCTTTCCCCCTCATTATAGTGTAAGTTCAGTGAAAGTCCGACCTTATTTTGTTTGAAGCTGTATCCCTGGGAACAAAAATAATGTCTACACATGGTAGATGCTCAGTAAATGTTTGCTGAATGAATGAATGAGATAATGAATTAGAATCAAGGTGTATCTAACGCTAAAGTCCATGTTCCTTATTACATCCTGTATACTCTGATGTAAAGGAGAGCTATGAGGTTATTTCTTAGAGAAGGTTTTGATGAGGGACCAAAGTTGGCCAGTGAAATCTAAAGGGGATGAAGGAAAAACATTGCTGAAAGGGTGATTGGCTCAAAATATGGCTCAAAAATTTACTATAAATTAGAATTGAGAAAAAGAAGAAAAGTCAAAGGAGAGAAATGCATTTACTGCTGAGTGTCTAGTTTCCACAGTAGCTTTTGCTAGAATTTAGGGTTGCACTGTTTAAATTTGCTTCTTCACAGCTGCCTATTGCTTTGTTTTAAACAGTCTGTTTTCAGAAGCACAACGTAGTCAATATGTACTATATGGTTTTTCTCTCTGGCCTCTGTTAACTATTTTACTCAGCAGCTTCCACTCTCCCAGCATTTTTCCTTAGTAGGTAATCTCAGATGATCCAGTATTATTCGCGAGGCACCCAGAACATCTCTTCACTTCTTGGTTTTGAGTTAGTAGTTCAGGGGTATAGCAATATATCCATGCATATTTCTCTCTGCAATAGAAGTTTGCATACATTATTCTTAGGAGTTCAGGCCTAATCTTTCTGTTTCTTCATCTCACCCTGGTTTGTGTTCTTTGACTATTTTTTTCCCTTTTGTTTCAGAGGAAGAAATGTCCATCTCTTTTCACGAGGTAACATCTTCTCTTGTGCTTTTCTGTTTCCATTCCCTACAGAGAAGGTCTCCTCTCTCTCATATCCTTGGAGATTCAGGTTCTGATTCCTGTTCTGCCTTTCTCTTTCTTTGTGATTTTGAACAAATTATTGTTTTTAGCTTCAGTTTCTTATCTTAATATACCATTCATCTTGTTAATATTGTAAATTTGTAGTGAGTCAGTTAAAGTAGTATATGGTAGGGTAGTTTATAAGATGAAAAACCTATTCAAGTACAAAATATTACTATTACAGCTTACGTGCACAAATAGATCAGATTTCTTGTAATGGATTTTCTCAATTTTGCTAATCCTTGAAATATTCTTCTTTCCTTCCTTCTTTTACTGTCAAAACTGGTTAGTAACCTTTATTCTTCTATCCACCTTATTTTACTCCTCAATCTGTTGGGATCTAGCTTGCATTTGGTTCTGGATGATTCTAATCTACTGCCTTGCAATTGTCTAATTCCATATTCAGTGTCTTTTTCTCAGCTTTTACTCTTCTTGCTACCAGCAATTAATATTGTTGATTAAAAATGACTCAGCACAGTACTTAACATGTAGCAAATATTCAACAAAACTTTGGTAAGTGGCTGTTTCTCTTATTCCCCCCAAAAACCCAATACATAAATTTCTAACTTTGGCCCCTCTTCTGCTGTTTTCACCCTTTACTCTCTCTTGGAGAATAATGCCTTTTAACAGTAATGGATACTATATCTACTTTCCAACTCTGTCCTGAGGTTTAGTTCGTCGTATTTAACTCTGTATTTCTACCTCCTTATGCCACTGCCACTTCAAATTTAACAAGTTTACTATCTTTTGCCCTAATTCCATCTTTCGTTTGGGGGTTTTGTGTTTTTCACAATGAAACAGTCCTCCAGATCTGAAACTTACTCTTCTTTCTTTGTCACTACATTGATCATTCTTTGTTCAAGTATTTAATCAAAGTTCATTTCACATAAAGCACCAGTGTGAGGGCTGGGATTTAGCTCGTGGTTCCAGGACCTGCTTTAAAAGCTCCAGGGCCCAGGTTCGGTCCCTGGTAACCACATAGAATAACGCCAGTGTGGTGACTCACACCCATCAGCAATCAGTACCACACACCTCAGTGCCAGGAGTGTTGACTTACACCTGTAATCCCAGCACTCAGGAGGCAGAGGCAGGAAGATTGCTGAGCTCAAGGCTGAGTTCAGGACCAGCCTAAACTACAAAGTGAGACTTTGTCTCAAACAAAATTTAAAAAAATTAAAAAGGTACTATTATAAATACAGGAATACATACGTGAGACAAAACTGAAAAAATTCTATGAAACATCTTATTTTCTAGTTATTTGGATTGATTCTTTCAGTTATGAGTGATGAGGTTTGTCTTCTGTCTAAGGTTGTCAGAGATGGCTTGTTTGATATGGATCCATTTCATCAGAAAGTTGATCAGAAGGAGAAAACTATACAAATTACTAAGGGGAGAGCTCTTAGAGAAAGTGGGAAATATGCAGAAGTGACTTCAGGTGAGGGAGATAGGACTTCAAAGAAAAGTTGGTACTAATGGTGTGATTGGAGTCGAGTGAGTGGGTAAAGGGAAATTAAAGGTATGTACTATCAGGATGATAACTGGTGGCCAGACAAGTGTCCTAGAGGTCATGATGAAAAAGTTGATTTTTATTCTAAGTTAGACAGTAAGTCACTGGAGTATTTAAGTGAGAAATAAGATGTGATTTATATTTTTAAAAGAATCATTTATCTATGAAAAGAGTAGATTATGCAAAGGCAATCATGGAAGCAGAAATATCAGCTAGGAAACTCATACCAAAGTGCTTAAGTAAAATGTCATAGCTTGGGTTACAGTAGTAGCAATAGAAAACAGTATATATTATGGAAATATAAATAAGAAACAAATGCTTTTTTTGAGATAGTTATTGTTTCTGGCATGCGGTGAACTAGCAAACTTTTTCCTGCTAGTACCTTTTTCTTAGAGGGTAAGAGCCCTGTGTCAGGGGACATGCTTTAGTGAGCAGTGCTGGCTAATTTGCAGCCTGCTCGCCACTCTAGCCAAGCACATTGGTGCAGTACGTACACAGTATAGTGTCCACTGCCGGCCTGGACGGAGGGAAGGGAGTGAGAAGTCACACCTCAGAAACCTTTTTTTTTTTTCTTTATTACTCACATGTAATTTATCCTTTCCAGTTAGATTTTTAAGGCCACCGAAAATAAAAAGTAGATCTTATTCTTTGTTTCATTTGTACTTGACATAGTATTCTGTTTATTATTCATTGATAGGAACAATAATGAGACTATTTATGTCTATTTATTTGGACAGATCATTGTATTAAAGTTTATAAGGTCTAACATGAGTTGGTATTTCAATAAAAGCAAATTATGATAGCTTATTCTCATTGTTAGGATATATGAACTATCATTGTAAAGATCACTGATGTGACATATAAATTCAAAGTGGGTTTTTTGTATCAAGTGGTATTAGTTGTCATCTGAGCAGCCAATTATTTCAGCGCACTTGGATTTTAATGGTTGATATCAACTAGAAGGAAAATGATAAAATACTTTATTTTTAATGTGTACTTATTAAAATAACCCTGCAATATCTTCTAATGATGTAGTACAGGGGATGAGACAAGTCTTTAGACTGTTGCCAAGACCTGCATAGCAGCAACGTGGAAGTAGTTTAGTCAGTTTCACTACAAGTAGTTTAGTCAGTTTCACTACTCTACTCTATTAGAGACACGTGCAGAGGCTGTGTTAATTGCTAGCTTATTTTCCATATGGTTCTGTTTTAATGAAGCATATTCGATGCAGATGGTTGGAAAGTAAGTTGGGCAGTGTCTAAACTGGCTCTAATTCCTACAGTGCTTCTATACCATTGCTTAACAGTGGTGTTGTAAATATTCTTCATTCACAGCTTTTTAAAAAGTTCAAATGTGGTCTAACTGGAAATTCTTCTTTCTTTAATCTGGTCTCTTAAAAGAAAAAGAACAATCGTATTGCGCTTGATTCCAAGTCAAAACTATACTCCAATTTGTTTCTTTTCTTCCTTTTCTTCTTCTTCTTCTTCTTCTTCTTCCTCTTCTTTTTTTTTTTTTTTTTTGCCTATTGATGTCTTTGTCATTACTATGGTTTTTTTTTCAACAAGTTTACTAAAGGTAGTAGGCATCTAGAAGGGTCAGAGATAGGAGCTGAAATGACATTGACATGTGCTAAAGTTAATTTTGATCACATGACAAACAGTACCACAGGGGTATGAAATGGAATAATGTGGGTTGTTAATAACTGTCTCTTGTTTGTACAGTTTCTATATTTTATGCAATAAAATTAGACTTCCGAGCTGCTAATATCAAAGCAGAAATGAAATCCAGGATAAATTGCCCGGCAATACTACAAAATCTTTCCTTTTCATTTCTTTCCTTCTGTGAGACTAGAATATCAATACATAGTTGTCATGTTTATGTTAAACCTTTAAAGAGTTCGGATATGTTATCTTGCTTAATAATGATGTACTGATTTCCTCCGAGCATTTTATTTTGGTGTACTTGTAACTAAATATGAGAAGTTGTCTCTATGTTTGAGAAGACAGATAATGTCCTTGTTAAACTTGAAGTTGAGTTGTGCAGAGCAGAAAGAGACATGGTTTAATAGATTTGTATCAATTTTGCCATTTTTTCTCACATTGTCACTTAAATATTCTCTTTGTTGTCTGAATAAGACATCTGTGAACTAGCCTGGCTCTCTGCTCTCTGGACCTGATTGTGTGAAAAGTCTTGGTTAAATCTGTTAGGCCTTTTGAGACTGTGGAATCTGCTAAGTGCTACTGAGCTTCAAAGACACAGTGTCCTTAGTCTGTTTTGTCTCTCCCGTGTATGAACACTTTTGATAAATAACTCTGGTATAGGATGAGATAAGCTGAAGAATATTGTATGTTAAGGAGCATGTGACCTAGTGGATTAATTAATAAGAAATATAATTTTCTCATATCCTAGAGAGGTTGCAATACAAAAACTTAAAATGTAATACAAAACTTAATTTCTCACTTAACTTAGTCATTTTGGTACAGAAAGTCCTAATACTGCAGAGAAGCACCCCTCCACACACACACTTTAAAAGCAAAACTAGTTCGTGAGAAATCTTCTAGAATCACATTCTTGGCTATTATTTGTCTCTATTCCCTGGTTGTCTTTCTAGAGGTGGTGAGCAGACTGTTCTGCCCAGATGTGTGTGAATGTGTTTGGGGAGTTGTACTGGACACAGTCTTTTGCTGCAGAAACTAGTCATCTTTAAATGTCAGCTTCAGTGTTGAAATTTTATGAGAATGGAAAGGAATACACATTTTCAGTTATTTTAGCTTTTCCTTTGGAAAAGGAAAAGTCTGCTGCTGTTGTCTCAGAGTTGGACGGGTTTACAGAAATTTTTAAAATACTCATGGAAAGCAAATACAGCTTCACAACCAGACAAGAAAAGAAATTATCTTTCTTTTAAAAATCTTAATAATTATAGCACATCAATCTTAGTCATATTTTTGACCTTTCCCTCAATTTATATTCACTCTAGAGAATTTTTTATTCTTTTGTCTTGTTTGTTTTATTTCAAGCATGATTTACCTTTTCACTGGAGCAAGAGCTTAAAAAGGTCAGAGTAGGAAGAGAACAATTACTATTGTGACAAGTGTCAATTAGTTGTGCATTATTCAAGGTGCAATGTATAACCCAATTAATGTTTAAAAACAGAACAGTGGCATTACTTTTGAGTTTGATTCACCTTAAAGAATCCTGGAAAAAAATTTAAAAATCCACTCTGTTTCTTTATTCATCCTTATGTAGGAATTTATTTTTTTAATCAAAGAGAATAGCTGTTTGGAATATCCTCTGTCTCTGAAAAACACAACATACCAGGGCCCCTATGTTGAGCTGGGCAAGTGGAGATCAGCTGTTGTCATGGTGCTAGTAGCACTTATAGGACGGGCTCTGGAAATTAGGTTTAAGGTAGTAGGTTGCCCCAAACAATATTTTAAGGACAAGATGAATTCAGCTACAGTATTTTCATTGTTATTGTGCAGACATCAAGTACTTAATTTTTTTTCAGAGAAATAATGCTCTTATTTTAGAGATAAAACAAGGTATTTGCTTGAGTTTTGAGTTCTTAAAGTTGATATTTAGATTTCCTCCCTCGGATTTTTTAAGTTTAATTCTTGAACTGTATCTCTTTTGGTCTTGATTTTGTTTTCAGAGAAATAGCAGAGCTAAGCTTTTCATTTAATTGTAATAAAATACTGCCCTAAAGAAGAAAGAAATATGGTTTTTTTTAGTGGTTTATATAGAAAAGCATATAACTGTAATAATATTTTAACTATAGTTTGTATAGACCATACTCATTTAAACTCTATGCAAATCTTTGTTACTTCAGGGCAAACAAGCTACAAAACCATAATGTGTGGTGTAGTGAGCACACACCATAAATTTGATAATCATACTTGTGAATTCATCATATTTTATATAAGAGATTGCCGTAGCATTATGAATAGTAATGTGCAAATGATGTGAAAAAAGTGTTGCCACACTCTTGAATGTTTAGTGATTTTAATACTACTGTATTATTACATTCTGTGCTAAGTTGCACTGATTGATAAGTGAAGATATTAAAACAGCAGATTTTTTGCATTGGTTTTAATGCATGGAGTTTCTATAATTCCCAGTGAGTCAGGACTGTTAATATAAATACTTCTTTGGTGGGAGGGCAGGAAGCATGCAGCCCAGACTACACATGTTATGCAGCCATGCCTGCCTTTACTGTTTAGAGAAATAGGAGTGGGAGTCTGTCGTAAGTGAAAGTGAAAAAAGGCATTTGTTTAGCTGCATGGCAACACAAATATTTCACTTAGAGAGGACTGACAATGCATCTCATTATGTGAGCGGGTGCCAGCTTGTAAAAATTTCTGTGTAACTTTTCCATAGTAGTTGAAGGTGCTTGTGCTTAACCATTTGAAACCTGGCATTCAGGTCCTTCTTGCTTACTGATTTTTTGTCTGCTGTTGATTTTTTCCCCCAACATCTCTCAGAAATAGATGAGAAAGCTAAGGATACCTGGTCCATTGACTGTTATTAGGAATCTATGGGCAAGTCTGCCAGAGTGAAGTCTGCCTCAGGCTAGACATGTGTCACTTCTTCCCCTTTCTCTTATTCCTGGTGTGCTTTTCTGAAGGCTAATTGTTAGGCTCTGCTCTAACAGTAGACACATTCAATGGCTTTTCTTCTAAGTTGACAGTTACCTTGCGGTGCTACCATTGCCTGAGTAGTAGTCTCATGTTCTTAAGCTAAAAACATTTTACTTAAACCCCTCCAATTGCTCACGAAGCATTTGAGCCAAGGATTTTTTTCTTCTTTGAGATATTAAAAGGCATAAGAAATGAATTAATGATGAATGACCACATCACTTGTTTAAAATGATCTGTTGTATCAATTTTGCTCTAAACAAGATAAAGAGATACTGTCTTACTCAATAGTATTTGAGGTCAAGATCTCTGGGTTCTAATTGTGATTCCTGCCTTGTGATGTTAATTTTAGTAACTTTAGTGAGACTTTAAAGCTTGTACGTAGGGAGGACAAAATTCCTTTTTAGATGCCTTTGAGTGCAACGTACAAGTGAAAGATTCTCACTATTCACAAACTTAGAATGATGTGCTGGTCATAGAATAAGAGGAATAATTTATAATGGACTATGTATTTTCAAAATAATATACCAAGAGAGTTGAAAGATCTCTTTGCATGAAGAAACTGAAAATAAATTCAGTTGTTGCCATTTTTTGTACTAATATCTGCATTAGGTATAAAGGATTCTGTTTCATATGAATATATTTGGATTTCTTTATAAAAGTAGTTGGGGGCATTTAACATTTACAAAATTAGTGACGCATCCAAATATGAGAATTAGAAGTCTTTCCTCCAAATTAAATTGTTGTAAGTTTGTGGTAAAATGTTTTTTTCCTTTTTTCTTCTACTGTATTCTGCTTATCATATTCATTCTCCCTCTCTCTCTCTCTGTGAGTGTGTGTGTGTGTGTGTAGATGTTGGTCATCTTGGAAGAGAGAATACTTTTAAATCTGTAGACTGTGACACTCTCTGTGAGGCAGAAGTCTATGGGATGAGGGGAGGTTGTAAATACCTGCCAACTATCTCTCTGACCTCTTTACCTCTACCACCTCAATAGCAGTTGTGAATTTTTGTTGAGTTAGTCATATTCTAACACTGTGTCTGGGCCTTTCAGATGGAAAATACAATATGCTGTCCTTTGATGGGATGGGCCAGGGGTGTGGATAGCTCGGAGCAATGCAGTTATAGTCTGGATGGAACCCAAAGTAAATATTTTGACATTAGCTTTCTTGTTAATTAGATTGTCACGGGTAGCCTTAAAGTGCCAGTATACAGATTTTACAAAATGCATTTGGATTTTTCAGTTCTGTCTTCAGAGCCATTAACTTTTAATGCAAATGGTATGTATTTTATTTAGTGTCCTTTAAGCAGGATAATACTTCTAATTTCTCAGAAAGTATAGGACTTTGGAGTGAAGGAATTGGTTCAGTAAGAATAGGCATCAAATTTACAGAGGAGATTTTGAGTCTTCATTTTATGGTTCAGCCTGAGAGGTAAACATTGCTATTCCTTTATTATCTCTGCCTCTGTAACTCTCACTTAATTACTAGCTTAGGTTTAAGTACACTCTGGTGGCTTATCACTGTTGGGATGCTCTGTCACAAGTACCATGCCCCCCAAATCAGGGAAAAAAATGAAAACAAAAAACCCCTTAGATCCTATGTCATTTACAGTGCTTAGCAGATAGAAAACATTCAATAAATATTTGCTCAATGCATAATTGAATAAGTGAAAATGTGGAAAATGTTGATGAGAAGAGTAAAAAGTCATGGGAATATACTATTGGGAATTACACAGTATTGTGGAAATTTGAAGTCTAAATTTTGTGATTAACTGACAACTTACTGATTGAGAATTCCTCAATTTAAAAAATGGACAGATTTTTAGAACTTTGTAGTAGTACAAGTGGGCTATCAGTTATGTCCATAAATTTTCAGGTAGCATTCAGTTTTCCAAAGCTAGTATTTTAAAAATCGATTTTATTGGTACATTTTATATGTACATTATGATGGCAAAACTGTATTTTAGAAAGCAATAGAATCCTCTAAAATGTCATATTTGGAAGATTACCTAGGTTCAGAATCATCATAACACCACAGAGACTAGAAGCATCTTGGAAAGTTTGGTAACTATGTGTAGTTTTATATTTGCTTTGCTAAAAACTGATGTTAGAAACATACTGATCAGTGGCAAAAGTCAACATTTCAGTCTCCAGGAAATTTGGCAAAATTTTCTTTCCCTGGACATGCATTTTATTCCTGCTGAAGTTTGATTGTTAGTTAGCCATCTGTACATGGATTTACATCTGAAAGTAGATTTTTCAAGCTGACCACCATACCTGTGACAGCCACAGTGTCTTTATTTCTACCTTAGCCTACTGTGATGTTAATGGTTATGGTTTAAGTTCTGTTATCATGTTCACTGTACAGATAGAGGAGGCTAGTATGCATTCTGTAGGTAGCTACTTTCTATCACATGGCCTAAAATTTGTGTTGAATATTTAAAATCAGGGAACCATTCACAATCCAAATCTTACCAACATTCTTCATGTCTGTCCT